>JAMJFZ010001131.1:24015000-24225000 GCA_026225945.1 Cricetomys ansorgei | reverse complement strand
GCGTGTTCATAATACACAATAATGGGATTCACTTTGACACTTTCAGACCTTTACATAATGCACTTTGATCATGTTCACCCCAAATTATTCTCTTTTGTTCCCTTCACACGTCTGATGAACGTCCCTTTCCCAGCCAGTCCCCCTTGAGCATCACTGGGTACAACATGAGATTCTCAAGGCAAAATGAACACAGTATAGGCTCTAGAATGTTATCTGCTGAGGCAGACAAATAGTTCTATTTGATGCCTATGATGAACATGAACAGAGCCCTCCAGTGCTTCTCATAGCAGCCCTAGGGTTGGACCTTTTTTAGTATGTTCTAGCTGGTCACAATGCCTGATGAGGCTTAGCTGTTTTCTTATTTGTAGAATTAGGGAATAGATTTTGTTTTGTTTTTGTTTTTGAGAAGGGTTTCTCAGTTGTAACTCTGGCTGTCTTGGAACTCACTCTGTAGACCAGGCTGGCCTCGAACTCACAGAGATCTGCCTGCCTCTGCCTCCTGAGTGCTGGGATTAAAGGCATTTGCCCCCACTGACTGCCGGCTCAAGGGATAGGTCTTTGAATTCTTTGTATTCTCTGTATCTTTGTATTCTCTAATTACAGATAAAATTATATTTTACTTTTACCCAGAGTGAGTCATAGTGGCTTTGTATACGAACAATTGAATGAATGACACCCCAAAGACTTTTGTTGTTTGTTTTTGAGAGTGAAAGGAAATAATGTGAATGTTAGAATAGAATTAGAGAAAGATGCAAAGTGTATATCTAGGTGTTCAGTAGATAGGAGAAAGGTAAAAATGAATAGCAATAAATTAAAGACCTTTTGGAATTTGATAAAACCCCTGAATGTCTCTATTTTGAGTTGTACAATGAAATAGACAATACATTCTGGAACAGGAAAAAATGTGTCTAGAAATAGATATGAATTGGAGGGTGACCTGGCTGAGAGTTGAAGACTGTGTAGGCACAGATCTAATTGATAGTTTTCTTCTTCCTGTGGTGCCCCCTCTCTGACTCAGACCGACACTGGCTGTGACAGGATGATGAATCAGATCCAACTCAAAGAAGTTATGCTCCCCTTGGGGTTCCAGGCTACAGACCCACTGCCCTGTCTTGCAGCCACAGATATAGAACCTGAAGTGCCAGGTGTACGAGGAGAGCAGGATGCACAGTTGAACTCATACCATAGGATAATGAAACCCCTCCCTCTGGGTATCTGCTGATGTTGCCTGGCAGGCAAGGCAAGGGAACATTCTGTGCGCTATTGTGGTTCATTTGGTGAGATCTGCATGTCAGGTGCATAGACATGGCTGTTAATGATTTTGATGGACCATGCTTTCAGAGCTTTTCTATTTACTAGTTGTAAGAGTACTCCAGATTGTCCCACACTGCTTGGAAAACATTGTATCCCTGTAATTACTGGCTGTCTATTTGTTTATTTTTGTAGTCCTGGAAATTGAAATTAGAACTTTGTACATGCTAAGCAAGTAAGTGTTCTACCCCCAAGCTATATTCCACAGCCTACTTATTGACAGTTTATTAGAACTAAAAATGCAATCAAATTCTCATCATGGAGGCAGACACAGAAGGAAGACAAGTTACATTTCCCTTTGAAGGTGGTCTTCCAACTGTGGCTCTTCTCAAGTCAGATTCTACTTTTCACTGAAGAACATTTCTTGGTTGGGTAGTTTGGAGTTTATTCCTGACTTTGGGAAGTTCCCTCTCACAGGATGTTTTATTATGAGCCCCTATTGTCTGTTGAAGTTGGAGCATCTTCCCTAGGGTCTGTTCGAATGCTTGAGACCATTTAGGTCATGCGTTATAGATCAATCTGAACTCTGGTCACACTGAAGTTAAGAGCACTTGTTTTGGATACTGCACTTTGCACAAATCATTGTGTTCGTTTACAATATGAAGTGAAGTTGATTTTCTAATTATAGAAACAATTCTCACCTAAATTTGTCTTGCACAAAGATGTGCTATAGGAGATGAAAATGCTTCCCAATATCACGTTCTGAATTTGTCACTAATACCTGTCTACTCTGCACCTCTACCAGACTCACTGTTACGTGGCCCCTCAACAACATTTCCTTTTCAAGTTATTTCCCCACGCCTACATGCTTGGTCTGTGTTTTCCTTGCACATATACGTCTGTACATCTCTCTCTCTCTCTCTGTCTCTCTCTCTCTACCTTATTCTTTTTTATCAGCTGAAACTATTTTACTTTGTCAATTTTCGTGGCGAGTATGGAATGAATTTTGTCTTTCTCCAGGGTAGAAGAGATTAATGTACGGAAGCGATGAAGGCTCACTCATTGGAATAGTAAGTGGTCTGTGGCTCAGTTTCTCTTTTTTCTTTGGAATTTAATGTTCCAATCTGGTTTCTGTTAGAGCTGCTTGGCACAGCCAGGAGTAACTTGCTCCTGCTCAATCCAGTGAAACACTGCAGCTTCTTCTGCCTGGGTCCCAGCCTGGTTCTTCCCCCTTTCTTCAGTCAGCCGCTTCCACGACATTGCTCTCATGTCATCGCCACCTTCTCCCGCTGCCCTTCCTTCCCATTCTCTGTTGGGACCATTCTTCATATTGGAGTCCGCTAGGATAGATCCTGGACCCTCCTCCCATCTGTGTACCCGCTTAGGACTCTGACCCTTTCTGTCGTTTATGTACACCACTTATGCAGATTACCTCAAGCTCCTCATCTCTAGTTAGTTGTTTCTTGTGGACCTGGAAGAGGGTTATCTCTGAGTTTGGAAGTGTTGGTTGTGTTTCTTGTCACTTCCTTCTCAAAAATTTCCATCTGTAGGGTGAAATAATAAGCACCCTAGTCCCCGTAGTCAATTTGTGAGGGGCTGTTAGAGAGACAAAATGGCCCGTTACCAGCATGCATAGAAATTCTGACAAGTCATGAACACTTTACCTGGCTGTGGACTAGAAAGGTCTACTATGGGCCTGTTCTGGTTTGCCTCGACTGTAACCCTTTTCTGTGTGAATGAAGGGTTAGACCTTTTTGTTGTCTATTCTATCTCTGGTCTCATGAGAAGGTGGGTTCTCTTCTCACACTTCCTACTTGCTTGTTCTACTTTGTACTGACTAAAGTAGAAATCTGAGAGACATTTCTTAAGTCCTGAACTGGAGCTAATTCATCTCTGACTCTCTCAGAGTAGAATGATTTTTTTTTGTTGTGGCAGAATAACATATTGAGATATTGAGTGTGCTTTTGTTCTTTCTTTATTTTTTAACTTCCCATTTCCTTCCACCTAGCTATTCTTTGTGTCCACTTTCCATAAAGGAGAATTATTGATGTTTGGAAGAATAAGAGCCATTTGTCTCTCTCTGGAGTTCACTGCCCCGCAGTCTGGCACCTTAAGTGGAGGTACGCTAGTTAGAGACCAGGGGAGAGAGGAAAGAAAGACGGATCCGACAGTATCGGGGCTCACTGCTCTCAACTGCTCCCCAGGCACGTGGACAGACCTCAGCAGCTGGACTCCATGGAACACTGGGCAAGTTGACCCAGGCTTATGATGTCAGCCTCCCACAAACAAAGCCTGGAAGCAGAAAGCTGCTGACTTCAGTGAGCTGGACACAGGGACTAAGTGGCTGGATCACTGTTGGAGTGTAGACAGAGGATGCTCTGGAATCCGGGCAGAGGAAGCTGCTCTTTCACCATGAAACCTGTCTTTCACTGTAAGACCTGTCCATCGCCCTACGTCATAGGAGTGTGGGGCAAGTGCCAATGATGAATGGGGTCGACTGTCCCGTTGACAGGTGGTCCGGGATTAACTTAATTCATTTTAAGACGAGAAGGAATTGGCATATTCTCTTATATTTGAATTTATATAAGGTACAAGGATTGAAGTTGAGCATATAAAAAAAAAAAAACCCCACAACAAACAAAAAAATAAAAAAGCAAACAAGAACAAAAACTACCCCAACCGACCAATCAACCATCCATCCATCCATCCAACCAACCGACCGACCAATGAACTTACCAACCATCCAAACAATCAAACAAATACCCAACCAATGGACAAAACAAAGAAACAAAATGCCGGCTTTGGTACAACTGCGGTGTCAGGAGGTTTAGGGCCCTGTCGTGATGTAAGCCCCACTATTAGGTAAGTCCCTTCACGAGGCGAGCCACCCCATGAAATAAGCCCCCACCACGCTCCACTCAACACATTCACAGCAGCTCTTGTTGTTTTAGGGGCTTTACACGGACACGAACGACTCTCTGTCTCTCCTCCAGGGGACACCTTGACACCACGCTTTACAGTTGCCATCTCAAAGTCATTACGACACTGAAAGAGCCAGTAGACCTTGGTTTTAAAGAATAGTGCAAAAATCATATGGAAAACGATATTTTTCATGTAGAACTTTGGCAGAGCGTAAGAGCAGAAATACAGTAATTACACATTCCAATCTCCTTGGCTGCGGATGTATAATCTAATAGCGTCCAGCAATTGGCTCCCCGGTGGGTGCACTCTGGAGGTGACGGCATTCTTGAAGCTTTTCTTCCAGACTCATTTCTCAGATGTGTACAAATTGCCTTGTGCCAGCATGGAGAGCCCTTTCTGCCTCTCAACTCAGATTTCAGAGGATAACTTGCTAATTAGGACTTCTTCAGGCAAATTCCTTCAGTGACCGAGAAAACTGCCAGTGCATTCGTCAGTGATATTGAAGTTCGACAGTGTGTGTGTGTGTGAATGTGTGTGCATGTGTGCGTGTGTGTGCATGTGTGTGTGCGTGTGTGTGTGCGTGTGTGTGCGTGTGTGTCTGTGTGTGTATGCGCATGTGTGCGTGTGTGAGTGCGTGTGTGCGCGTGTGTGTGTGTTCATGTGTGTGTGTGCGTGCACGTGAGTGTGTGTGCGTGCACGTGTGTGCACATGTGTCTGTGTGTGTATGCGCGCATGTGTGCGTGTGTGAGTGCATGTGTGTGCGTGTGTGTGCATGTGTGTAAGTGTGTGTGTGTGTGTGCATGTGTGTGCATGAGTGCCTGTGTGTGAGTGTGTGTGCATGTGTGTGTGTGTGCATGTGTGTGCATGTGTGTGAGTGTGTGTGTGTGCATGTGTGTGCATGTGTGTGTGTGTGAATGTGTGTATGAGTGTGTGTGTTCCGAGTGATACCCTCAAAATCTAAAACTATTTTTGAATAAAGTAGGTTTCAAAATCAATTTTTAAGTTAATATCCAAAGTGAAGGCTAAGGCATCTTCACAGTGCATCCCACTATTCTTGGCTCTTTTTCACACTCCCCCTTCCCCACCCTGCTCCTTATTCCCTTCTTGCTGGCTCCCTTCTTCTTCCAAATAGTCCTCCTCTCCATAAAGCCAGCCTTTTAATTTATAATTAAAGTTTATAATCTTTTTTCTCCCTTTGATTTTTTACCTTTTGCTTTCACTAGGCTGGAGATGTCTAGGGGCTAGGATAATACTCTATTGTATAGTTTTGTCCTTCTTCTGTCTCTTCTTTTCTTCCCCCCTTTCTTTCTCCATACGTTTTCCTAAGGACAATAAGGCTCTAGCTTATAAACCACAGGCACTCAATATCGTTTTCCCTGCTAGGTTGGGAACTTTCCCCTTTTTTCTCTCCCATCCCAATTTATCCTTATATTTATATGCCTGACATGGCATGTGCTTACCAAGCTGCCCGAATAAATAATGAATAAATTAATTTCGTCGTTCAGCGGACTGATCTCTGGATTAACATCGGTACTAGTTAAACCCCAGAAGCCCTGGAGAAACCCTAATGAGTGGGTGCTGCATGCATAAATGCTGCTTGTCTTCTGCTGTGCAATCAGTTCCTGGTTCAGCTGAATGAGTACCTTAAGACAACTGGATACAACTCTACCATCTGCACAGGGCTGTGTAGATAAATCTCCAAGCATTACCATATAGGATCTTATTGAGACTGGAATGCCATCTTTAAGGCTACTGTATTGAACTTACCTATATTGAGACCCCAGTGGCAATGAGCTTGCACAAGCCTCCTTGTTTTCCTGCACATACAGACCTGCTGCAAAGCTGCATGTTCCTAATGTGGATGAACCCACTGTCCGAGGAGCTGCTTCATAAAACAACAGCAGAACCAAATAAGGCTGCCTTCTCAAACATCACATTTGTATCAAGCTAACACATACTTATTTTTTTCTGAGGTCAGCTTCTCTCATTTAATTGAGAGAATTGGGGTAGCAGATTAATATATTGAACCACTGGAGCAGATGCAGAGGCCCAGGGCCAAATGAAATGCAGAGCTGAAGAACCCCACAGAAGAAGTGGAGGAGGGATTGCTGGGACCAGAGGGGTCAAGGACACCAGGAGAACAAACCCCATGGAGTCAACTGACCAGCACTCTTAGGGGCTCACAGAACCTCCCTGAGTGGCAGACATGAAACCTGCTGGGTCTCCCAAATATGTCTTGAGTTTGTTTGACCTGGTACTCTTACAGAACTCATACAGACTGGAATAGGGATGTGGGTTCCTGAACCTCTTGCCTGCCCTTGAATACTCTTGCTCCCCTACTGGGTTGCCTAATCCAACACTGAAGTAGAGTAATGTGCCTGACCCTGTTCCATTTTGTTGTACCATGTTTGAACACTAACTCTGGGAAAACTGTTCTTTCTTGGGGAGAGGCAGGGTGGGAGTGGGAGGATGGGGGGTAGATCTGGGGAATAGGGAAGGTGGAGGGAACTGGGAGGAATAAAAGAAGGGGCAAAAGGGTCTTGGAGTGCAATGTATGACAGAAGAAAAGTTCTAATAAATAAATTAATTAATTAAAAAGACTTCTGTACAAATAAAGCATCTGTCCATCAAAAAAACTATACTGAACTATTTAAAAATATGTGATTTGGTAAGAAACCAGCAGCATAGTATTATCTGCTGTGGAAATTGGCATTGTTTACCATGTTTATGTTTTGTTTAATCAGTGTTTTGGAAGCATTTTTGGGAGTTGTTTTATCTATCAACAAAACTTTTATATAATATTTACGTATTTATTACCTAAAATAGTGTTTGCTGAGATTAAAAACACAAATAGGGTTCTATAGGTTGGAAACCACACCACAGGTTACTTTAGTGAACTTGAAGAAGGTTTATTACTCCACTTTGGGGCCATTGTTTTTATTCTATCATTTCTCCCTTCAGCTGCTTCTGAAAGTCGAGCTGCAGAGACGGCTCAACAGTAAGGAGCACTTACTGCTTGTGCTGAGGACCAGGGTTCAGTTTCCAGCACCCACATGGTGGCTTGCAGCTACCTGTAACTCTGGTTTAGGAGATCTGACATGTTCTCCCCACCCCTTCTCCATTGTGTGTGTGTGTGTGTGGTCAAAAACACTAAGATGCTAAGATTCCAATTTCCCTCCTTCCTTTTCAAAATTTGAGTTCTTTTTTTAAATTTTATTCTACTTTTTTCTTTATTCACTGTGATTTTATCAGGAGTCCTCCAGGTGCATGTGTCACGATAGAAATGTCACTCTATGTTGTTGTTGTTATTATTATTATTTGTTTTTCAAGACAGGGTTCTCTGTGGTGACTCTGGCTATCTTGGAGCTCACTCTGCAGACCAGGCTGGCTTTGATCTCACAGAGACCCGCCTGCCTGTGCTTCCAGAGTGCTGGGATGAAAGGCGTGCGCCGCCACTGCCTGGCACTCCTCACGTTATTAATGATATTGAACAATATGAAGATATAGTTCTTTAGCAATGGCCCAAACAGACCTTCAAAAATATATTTATCAAGCCTCTTTTCACGTGCATTTCATTTTACCCAAAATGTTTAATTTTTAAATATATCTTGGATTATGTTATTTCTTTTGCCTATTCCTTTGTCTTTATTTGATTTTATTTTTCCTGTTTCCTTATTCCTGGATTTGGAGAAAGCTTTATCTTTCCAGCTTCTCTTTTGATGTGTTTATCCCTTATCTTTTATTTAGTCATTTTTTAAAAGTATATTTTTTAATTTTTTGAGATTAAGATATAATTACATCATTTCCCTTTTCCTTTTCGTCCAAACTCTCTCATGCATGTACTCCCTTTGCTTTCTTTCAAATTCATGGTTTTATTATTTTTTGACTGTTGTTACACAAGTGTGTGTGTACTCCTGAGTGCATGAATGAAAGCTGCCTAGCCTGTACAAGGTTACTCGTATATATACATTTTCAGGGTTGACCACTTGCTATTGGAGAACCAGTTTAAGTGCTTTCCCCAGGGAAGACTATTTCTCCTGCTCTCAGCATTCTTTAGTTGCCTGTGGTTCTTTGTCTAGGGACGAGGTCTGATGAGCTTCTTCCCTCCACGTTAGCATGTCTATTGGTGTTATCCTTGTTCGGCATGTTCAAGTAGTCATGACAGTGAGATGCCATGGGTGTAGCTTCTGATATTTCTAAGAGACCCAATCTTACAGCAAACTCATTGATCCTCTGCCTCTTAGACCACTTCTGCCCATCTTCTGCCCATGATCCCTGAGTCATAGACGTAGGATTTGTATTGTAGACGTGCCAGCTGGGACTGGGTCCAACAACTCTGCGTTTTGGCTGCTTGTTGTTTCCTGTAATTGTCTCCATCTTTATTTTAGTTGTCTTTATATGTTTTATCCTTATGAAGCCGCAGTGCACATCTCCAGGGTGTGGTGCCTGTCTGGTTCTTATCTGGCCATCCTGGGAGCATGCAGGGCATCCTGTGCTTAGGAGCTTCTCCATTTATGTTTGTAAGTAGATCAACTTTGTAAATAGTTGGAGCAATGTCATATGTAGGGGAGCATTTTAGGGAGCTAGATGATTCTGGGGAATCTGACAGGAAACAATAAAGCCAGTTCGTAATGTTCTAATATCAAAATGCTCAAGTGTAGCCAGCTCTGAAACGGAGAGATCATTTCATCCTTGAGCAGTCAGTTTCTGGGATATTTATAGAATTTGGTATTGGGAAGACTTGAGTTGACATGATGGCCTGGAGGAAAATTACTGAAATTCCTGCCGTCTCATCTGCAAAGCTAGGTAATAATCGTCTCCATTCTGGAGTTATTGTGAGGACTCAGTGAGTATGTGGACTTTCGCAGAGTCTGGTGAGTTATACGCTCGGTAAGCACAAACTCCTCGAGGAGACACAGGTGACATGCTGCTTCCACATGAGAGTCTGAGCTGTGGCTTTGGATGTCATGCCTGAAGAAGTTCCTCTGTTTCAGGTTGGTATCCTCTAGATGTCCAGTTACACGTCTCGCTCTACTGGGGACTGAACCCCAGAGCGTCATGCATGATAAGAAAGCATTTGACCACCCAGATCTATTCCCAGCCCTGTATTTCCTTTCGTCACCCTTTCAGTAAATGACTATGGTCTGTCTTAGGTGCTTCTGTCCGATGGCACTTTGATCCTCTGGCCCTGAACTTGTCCACCTGTTTGTCTTTCTAACCCTGCTCAGGAGAATACCTGGCCCCGGTGAAATTTTCCTCAGGGCCACACCCTCTTTCTCTCAGGGATGCTGAAAAAGTGTAATGTTGGTTCTTACACTAACTAAATGTACTTTACTGTAGTTATAATATTTCAGATAAATCAGGTAATTTGCTGGCATTATTCATATTTGCATTTGGCTATCAAGGTAACTATTATGCTCATTCTAACAGATAAAATAGTTCCTCAGTAGTGAGGTAACTTGTGTGTGAGAAAATCTTCTTATAAAAGGATTGCAAGCACAAGACTTCTCAGTTGAAAGGCCATAGAGTTATTCAAATGTCCAAACAACTTGCATTTTGATACACCAGCCAGGATCCTGGACAAGAAGCTTTTTATACAGCCACGTGGAAACAGGAGGCGATTCTAACTTCAAGGGACACTCACCTCTTATGCACTGCCCATTATCATAACAATGCCTCCAAACCCCATGGAAAACAGCGCTGCAATGTGAACGCTCCAGTCACGCGGTATTCAAGGGAATTGAATTATCCTTATTTCCACGTGCTATTGAGCCCAAGCATTTGATTTATTTCCTGTCGCCTGTTTTGAAGACTATGTTGGAGGATGCTAGAGGGTGAGTGAATTTTCCCAACATTTGAGTTTTATCAGTGTGCTGATTTGCACCACCTTGTCCTATTCAAATTCCAAACACTTTCGATTACCCGAAGCTTCTTTTTCCCCTCTCCTGCCTTCAACCTTTCTCTTTCCACATGCTTTTTTGTTGTAAGTTAAGATCTTTATGTTTTACTATGGATCTTCCAAAAGCTATGTAGAACAATCCAGAGCTTTCCTCCATGCACGAATCCTTCTAGCCTTTGACACCAACTTCCACACTACCCTCGGTTTGCCCACTATCATCAGCCATTTCTCAGCGACTGGTTTCTTGGGGCTTCACTCTCCTGGGAGCACATTTCTGAGGAGCCTTTGTCATCAACATGATTTTCAGTGTTCGGATCCCAGGCTGGAAGGAAAGATCTAAGCATGGTCTGCCCAGTACTGTGAGTGATGAAGTATGTATGCCAAGCCCTAAGCAAAACAATTCTATTAACTAGTAATGAAACTATCAAACACTGTGCTCCCACCAAATTTATACTTATATCACTTACATTGTGTTATTGATTTATATTGCTAAAGTACCTGAAAGTTGAGGGTCATTTAAAAATAGTATTTTCTTACCATAAACAGAATATTGCAGAAACTTCAGGAAAAAAAACCACTTAGGTAAATGCTTCATATTTTAATTTAATTTAATTTAATTTGGCTTTTTGAGGATTTCTTTGTTATAGTTCTGGCTGCCCTAGAACTCACTCTGTAGACCAGGCTGGCTTCAGACTCACAGAGATCCACCTGCCTGTCTCATGAGGCCTGGGATTAATGGTGTGTGCCACCACTGCCCAGCAATGCTTTATATTTTAAACACACACATTTTCTCTCTCTCTCTCTCTCTCTCTCTCTCTTATTCTCTCTCCCTCTTTGCTGAATTAAGGTTCATGTCTAAGAAATGTACAGCTGGGCGATTTTAGTCATCATTGTATGAAAGTCAGAATGTCCTTAAACTAAGATGTCTGCCATGTCACTATGTGTCATAATTATATAGCACAAATGTCAGCTTTGTGAGTCACCATTGCCCAACCCAGTGTTACACTGTAAATGATTGTCCTTAAATGTGTATGTATTTAAATGTGCACATGTTTATGTATTTGCTTACGTGTTTTATAAAAGTGAATATCATAGCTACTGATGCTTTTTAAACATTTTTATATCATACAAATTGTTTCCATGCTAGCAAATAAAATTGAAAAACATTTAAGGACTTTATAATAGTAAATAGTATGGATGTACCGTACTTTACTCCATCCCTTCTCCACTGATGGCTGTTTAAATTACTAACCATTTCTTATTCTAAAATAAACTGCTGTTATGAATATTTTGTATATGCTCATTTATACACTTACTTAAAAATACCCAGTAGGAATTCTATATCAGAGTCTGTACAACTCCAGAAAATGTTGAGCAGTTTTATTTCTTGCATACAAATCCCTGTGTGAAGGGTCTTTTGGACACAATTTTTAAGCAAGACTCCTTTGATTGATGGTGTGCAGGTGATGTTTTACACTTGTGTTTAGAATGTGAACTTATTAATATTTTATATTTTTAGTTTTACTGCATCTTTCTAACTTATTGATGTATTTTGGACTTGTATTGTTTTAAAATCTCAGGGATTTCATTCTATTTATTATCAAACACAAACCTACACAGTTTTTTTTTTTTAAGTCAGGAACATGATACCAGGACCCAGGGTGAGGGAATGGAGAGAGCTAGGCAAGGAGGAGGAAGAGAGAGATGGCATTGTGTGTGGCTGGCCTAGAGCTACGAGGGGGTTGAAACATACTTTGAACCAGGATTTTCTCACACTGAGAGTGGAAGGCATTTGGCTGTTCCCCTTTCTTACTCTGACAGACCCCAGCTAGCATTAACAGCTAGCAAAGCTCCCTCGGGTACTGACATGTCTTAGATCACTAGCCACTGATGAGATCCTACCTC
The DNA here is from genome assembly GCA_026225945.1 of Cricetomys ansorgei. Taxonomy (NCBI): domain Eukaryota; kingdom Metazoa; phylum Chordata; class Mammalia; order Rodentia; family Nesomyidae; genus Cricetomys; species Cricetomys ansorgei. The sequence continues at coordinate 24,213,023 of JAMJFZ010001131.1, read as the reverse complement.
TCCAAGGCTTCTGGCCTCGTTGCTTCTTATCTGACCACTGTGGCTAGAGGGCCCCCCTGATGGACTGCTCTCCCTATATGACCTTATAACGTCTCTTCCACTGAGCCCTGTGAGACATCTGCTTATGCAAAGGAGGCTTCCTCAAGATGTTTGGCCCCAGCCAACAACATTCGACCACCCATATCTGGTTGTGAGCCTCCCACATGCAAATGGAACTCTCCCAGTATCACTGCCCTGGCCAATAGCATACCACCGTATGAAGCTTCCCCCCCTCCCTCTACCATATATGTGTGTGTATATAAATATATATATAGACACAGATATACACAGATACACACACACACACAGCTCTCTTTGCTTCAATAAACTGAGCTGTTTACACTGACACTGCCTCCCAGGAAGTCTGTTTCTTGCCAGCTCTCAGCCTCAGCCCAAGACCTTCTCCATCTAGACTTTGTTGCTCCCTCCCCAAATTGCAATGTACTGGATGCAATGCATTGGTATGCAATGGCTTGGTTGCACTGGGGAAGGGACCAGAAAGCAGGAACCCACAGTGTTGTGACAACATTATGAGCATTGAGTTCATTATTAGATTGGTATCTCCTGAGAAGGACTTGAAATGTCTCGTAGATTTTCACAGAAGGATGGAAATGCATAGTATTGGTCCACTAGTGTCTGTGTGCAGTTGGCTATATATTTTTCCCCAGAGCACTGAGAACTCTTCCCTTCCAAGCTACACTTATGTGTGAACCAGAGGCTTCCATCTCCCTTAGACAAGAAGAACTCACAATGACCACCTGCTTGGGGTATGATGCTGTCATAGGGAACCTGAGCTTGTCAACAGTGTCTTCTGCAGAGAGAGATTGGAGGTCATGACTACTGTGTTGAGCCTCAAAGGCCTTCTGTTTGTCTGGATTGCATTAGTCCAGTGATCAGCACTAAGTTGACACATATTTCTTTATCCTTTCTGCAACTTTAAGGGCGAGTTTGACATATGCATTGTAGAATGATGACCCACAGCTGATAATCTCTGCACCACCATCACGTTAGTAACCATAAAGGGCAAGGAGCTATGTTCATGACTCATTCTAAGTGAGTGCAGAGAGGCTTCTATGAACAATGTCTGTGTGTTAAGAACCAGTTTTTAAATGAATGTGTTCTAAAATAGTACCAGAGACTAGTGTTCACAGTTTAGTTCACAAGTTTGTGGAGACAGGGCTCTCACCCCTGCTTACTCTGAAACACACGGTATTTATCCTTCCTGACACCCAAAGATGTCATTATAAACCTTTCAAAATTATGATGGTAATCAATGGTGTTAACCGAAAATACATTTAATATCATGATATTTAGTTTTCCTATGCTTAAAATGTGAGTTTGTGTGGTTTAACCACCCTGGGTCTGCTCTGAAGTCTTTGATCCTCAGAGCTGGAGTATCTGACCTTAGCTTATGGAATAGCTAACGCACCAACTCTAGCAGCATGGCCTGGGTATTTAGGGAGATGTGGAGATGTAATATAAATTCAGGTTTGATGGTGGTCTTGCCGTGTCCTGGCACCGAGACCCCACTTCCTATCTTTTGCTTATTTCCTTGCACTGGTTTTCTTGCCACAGAACCCAGTCTAGTACCTTGATTCAGCCATCATTTCAGCTCCATTCTGATTTTATCTTATCCTTCCAGAGCTGTGGCTCTGCTTCCCAAACTCAGTGGTATTAGAGTCTGAAACCTGCTATCAGACCAACTTGAGGCTGGGCTAATCATCTGATTAAGTCTCCCTCATTTGATTTATTTGCTCTAGCTAGAAGTCATATTGTTAAGATAAAGATGTGGTTAGGAGAATGTGGAAGCATTAGTTTTGCAAAACAGATATTGGACTATCCAGATAAGAGATGATGGATGCCATGGGAACATTCTTTATTTTTCAGGTTTTGCCATCTGCACTTGTATTTGAGTTGATTAGCACCGAAAAGTTGAAAGTTGGTTCACCATTGAAAGCACTCACCAGCATGAGGTTCTGGATTGATTATGGTGATGAGAGCCAAGTGTACCAGAGGAACCTGGGAACGTGGAGATGGTGACGACATGCTTGATGGATGATCAGATTATATACTGTTGCCAGTGGTGTGTGTGTGTGTGTGCGTGTACATGCAGGGGGTAGATTTTCACGCATATAGAAGTTAGCAAAAAATATCCAGTTGAGCATATGCAGCTGGAAAGAGGACTAAGATGACAGAGGGAGCGTTGGTGTTTGCCGAGCACAGGTGGGAACCACCCTGAAGGAATTCTTGTAGGTGTAGAGTCCTACAGGATCTAGTTTGTGCGCTGCTACCAATACCTTCCCATTTATCCATCTTAATGTGATGACAGAGAAAGCAGAGCTTTTCTGAGGCCCTAGCGCCTCCGCTCAGTTCTTTGAGTCTTTCCCTCGACACCGGAAGCTATAGCGACGGGAGGCCCACCTGCCACTTTTCACTGCGTGTCCGTGACGTCATTCGGCAGTCCATCTCACCGGACTTCCGCTTTCAATACCATGTTCTGGCCTCTTGGATTTCTGCTCGGTAATTATTTACCTTTTATAGGTCAAGTTTTAGTCCTATGTTCTCTTAAAATTCTATGTAGCTGTCTTGGGAGAATTGCCTTTTTATGGTCATACTCCATAAATTACAGTGGTGTCTGAATAATGCATCTTCTAGGATATTCTCAATGAGAAATTGCTTTTTAGAAACTGATCATTAAATATGACTCAATAAGAAAGTCTTTGTATTCTTATGCCAAATGTTTAAACATCAGAAAAACAGCCCTTCCTCAGACATTGTTCCCAGCAATTGGTTCTTTGTCAAGCTAAACAAAGCACCGTCATCCTTGTTGCTCTTTAACACTCCCCAGAAGCACCCTAACACTTTTAGTTCCCTGCGCATCCCAAATCCCACTGAGGCCTGGATAGTCACTCCACGTTGCCTTTACCTCTGACATGCGTGCGTTACCCTGCACCTTTCTCCCTTCCTCTGTCTGGAGGCTCTGCTTCCTTTTCTCCATCTGGTAACTACTAATTAACCTTCCTTGTTGGGTTCAGGCATCACCCACTCGGAAAAGCATCCCTTGTTCCTCACTGTTTTTGGGGCCCAAGGCATTTAAATGGACCAGGGTGTTCTTTGGTTGTACAAACCCTCTAGATAGACTTGGCTGTGGTCTCCTCTATCCTCTGCTGTGAATCATAGTAAGAAAATTCACAAGTAAATAAAGAAAATGGTAACACAGGTGGTGTAGTTACGTTTTAGTATCTTGCTACCGTTTCATTACTCGAATGAAGTCCTTAAGACAGGGTATTCTATCAGAAGATTTACTGTGGCTCACAGTTATGGAAGTGCAAGGTGTATGGCCATGCCTGATGATGGCACTTTTGTTCCCATATTCCAAAAGTGGCACAACGCCTCTCCAGAAGCATACCTGTCTAAAGCCACCTGAGTCTCACTGCGAGGGCTCCACCCCGAAACGTTATCTAATGCTAATCATTCTCCAAAGGCCTGCCTTTAAGCATCATGTTGACACTGTTTCTACCTTCTTCATGCCTCACAATGGGCATGACACTGCAACATATGTGCAGCATCTAGCTAGCTCCAGCCAGGGCGGCGGACCGGAAGAATCTCGGGAAGGGCTTGAACAACAGTCATGAGATCATGAGTGGAAAAACGTTGCTTGTATGTACAAAACGGGTGATACGGTCTTCCTTGGTGTAGTGCCCAGTGAGGATGATAAACTGCATACTGTGCATCTATCTATATGGCTTTCGCTGTCCTGTCTGATGCTGTTGCTGCCCAGTAAGGGATCTACTGGGAGAGGGGTGGTAGTAGAAATATCACAGAAGCCTGGCTGTGACGCACTACAAACAGTCTGAAGGGCTGGAGGCACCAGTGCAGAACGGGATGGACAGCAGCCTCTACGGAGTGCAAACGTCCTTGTCCTCAATGTGTCACGATCACTGCCCTTTCAGAACTGGAAAAGACAGTCAGGAAGCTTTTAGAGACAAGGGAATCGGTTCTACTGTTAACTTATTCAGTGACTTCAGTAGAAATTTATTTCTCAAAGCCTATCTTCTCTCCTTTCCGGGGCAGGTGGAGGACTGGGTGATGTGTAGAAAAGTTGTGTGTGATCCACACGAGCTTGTGTATGCCTTTGCTCACTCCAGCTTTGCTTTCCTAATGGTGGACATAAAAATTCAAGGTGGTAATGTACAACAACAACCATGCAACTGGGCGAAGCCCCCCAAATGGGCACTGGCTCAGAGTAGGCACGCAGAACTGGAGGTTTTATTTTAAGTAGAGATGGCGCTTTTTATTTCTGTGGTGCTATTAGTCCCAACTGTGGTCATGGTCTTGTTTGCTTTCACATCACAGCCAGCCCTCAGTGGTATTCAGATTTCTCGATGTCTAATTGTGAGGTTATATTCCAGGGTTGCCTTAATTTTCGCTTCTCCACTTAAAATCTGAATGCCTGTCCTATGCATACCAGTCTTCTAGAATTTTTCTTCCCTGTTAAGTTTGAACTTGGTAATCTTTTCCTATTTTTCCTTCAATATTGGATCTAAGTTGTTTGGATTAATGCTTGGACTGGGTGAGGTGCTATACAATTTGTCTCCCATTTTCTCCTATTTTGTGGCTCTACCAAGCCTATGGTTTATGTCAGCATAAAATGTTTCTCTCCTCCTTCCTTCCTTCTCTCCCTACATCCCTCCTCCTCCTTCTCTCTTTCTTTCCCCCTTCCTCACTCCTTCCTACCTTGTCTCCATTCCTTCCCTCCTTCCCTCCCTTCCTCCTTCCCTTCCTCCCTTCCTTCCATGGGTGTCACCCCAGATAAGTCACACAAATTCTCTGCACTGAGCTGCAGCCAGCTGAACATTTTCATTTTCATGAAGTCTGATTAGTGGATGCTTTGCCTTTGTACAAATTAGAAGTGTGTGTGTGTGTGGGTCGTGTGGGCAGATTACATTTTCTTTTACTAGCTTTCTGCATTTAGGTAATTGATCTAGATAGAATCCATATAGGGTTTTGTATGTAGTACTGGGCAGGATTCCACTTTTCCCCTTCCTCCCTCTCTTCCTTCCTTCCTTCCTTCCTTCCTTCCTTCCTTCCTGCCTTCCTTCCTTTCCTCCTTCCTTTCTTTCCTCCTTCCTCTCTTTCCCCCATCTCTACATTTCTAGAACTTAACCAGTATACCAACATCCAGTGGTAAACTGAGGGAAGAAATTTAAGTTTAATTTAAATTAGAAGTGTGTGTGTGTGTGTGTGTGTGTGTGTGTGTGTTGAACCTTGTGATGAACACTTCCTTCTGATTCAGGGCAAGCCTTTAGCACTGCAGGTGGAATCTTTGTTCCACAACTCAGCTCAAATATTGACTGCTGGTGGATGTAAGGCAAAGTGGTACTGAGAGGATTTAAATTGTCTTCTGACGGAAAATTTTCAAATATTATTTTTAAAATTTAGTTTCATTAAAGCAGAATATGGTAAAGTCAAGGCAGTCTTAAACTTATTGAATAGCTGTTACCAAAGAGGACATTCACCAGCATCTTTAATGTGTAATATTGGAGTGTCCTGGTTGCTAATTGCTCCTGTTTGTTGAGCTAAATGATAATTTGTACAAGGTTCTGTAAACTAAGGACTTACAGCAGTGTTAGGTATTGTCAGTTTTGTCAGGGAACACAAGAGATGCGGAAAATAATTCATTACGTTTCTGTACAGCACTGATTCTAGTTGATGCAACAGCTCTATGTACAAGTAATTCCCAGAAGCCAACTATTTAAAAAATTTCTCTTGACTTCCTGCAAAGAACCTTGACTCTTGGTGTGAGCTGAACTAAGAAGTTCAACCAAACAACGTTCCCTGTTGTTTGACCTAAGCCCCTAGTAAAGTTTTACTTCAGTAAAGTTTGAGGCACCTTTATGATTCTTCAGTTATGAATGTTCCTCCGTGTTTTTAGCTGTAAGGGAACAGACACCAGTAGGTGGTGCTCTTTCTCAATGTTTGTTCTGATTTTACTAAGCTGGGTACTTTTTCTCCTTTTCTACAATAGCTTAGTCATAACTACAGATATTTCCAACAGCATCCGAAATCAGCACCGGATATAGACTATATGTTTCTGTAAAATGAGGCCCCTGAGATTAATGCAACAGCCACGGTGATCTGATCAAATGCTAAATGTTCTCCAACCACTTTCATTATCTGTATCAAAGTACCCAATACCTATCTTTTACTGCAAAGCTATGTCTAAGTCCAAGATCAAACACTACATTTTCTGACCTCAGTTCTAGTCGTGTATACTATGCGACCTAGATCTTGGCTCTTGTATTATATGGTTTATACTGACCATACCTCCTGCATCTGAATAATTTTAAGTGTGAGTTTTGAAAACTGCGAGAGTATTTGATTACAAACGGGCAGGCAGCAAAAGAGCACTTCCTGGTATGAAAAAATCCATGTAATGCTGTATACATAGGACTTGCTGTCAATGGAATTATGCATGGGAAACAGAATTAAAAGGAAGAAGTATCTAGAGATGGTCACTGTAGAGATGAGAGACAGAACTGTAAAATTGTAAAATAGGCATTCATGAAACAACAAGCTGAAGTTAGCAGAATTTTACGTTTATGGAAAAGTTAGTAATATATTTGCGGTATATAATGTCACCAAGTCATTAGTTTAGACAGAATCATTAATAATTATTAAAACTCCTCAAGTCTTGCATATGGAAATCCACAGAAGAGTTATAATATAATTCATTCCGTGGCTCTTCAGTTTTGTGCAGAAGTGAAAACATATTGTAAGCTGAAGTGTTGAACAGCTGTGCTCGCAGGTGTGAACACAGAAACAATACACTCTTTTTTCATTTCTCCTTCTTTAGTATCCGCTAACCGCTTGCTGCTGTTTGACTTGTGGACTTACAGAAAATACACCTAAAGGATGCTGTGTTTTTCTACTCTTAGCCTTGGAGAGTGCTGTAGGCAGGAGTGGTAATCAGTGTCTGGGGGACCACATGGGTTTCTACTCATATCAAAGTAAAGTTTGAGGAGATTGGAGACAATGAGGAGGGGATGCTGTTACAATCCATGGGTGTTTTTAGTAGAGTATGACTACGGGTTGCCCATTCAGTAAATGAATGCTGTCAGTTCATCACCTTCTTGTATCATAGTAGAAGGTGCAAATAGAATGCATTTTACTAGTAGTTATTAAGCGTTCAACAAATAACGCCAGGAGTAGGGTGAGGGATAACGATAAGACAGTTAGAAAATATAAAATGTTAAAAATATATCTGGAATGGAAACCTCTTGTTTCTACCACCCTTTGTTTCCCCATATGCTTTCCTATTTAATAATTATTTTCTGATATATGAGAGATTTTAAAAAACACCTAAAAATAGTTTCATTTTGAAGGATGGGGGATAGAACAGCGACAGTGTAATGGGGTGTAAATGATGGAACTAATGACATAAATGCATGAAATCCTCAAATAAATATAAATGAAAAGTAAAAGAATTAATTTCCATGTCTGCATAGAGTAGATGACAGGTGCGGTTTGGAGCGGTTAGGAGAGCACGGCCCATCCATCACGTCTCGTTGTCTGCCATGCTCTTTTCCAGGGTCACATGCTGGGACCTACGAAGTCAAAGGTTTCAGTTAACGGCCCCAAGATACAGCAAGGTCTGAATAAAGTTTTTCAGTCTTAAATTTCAGTGAAGTTATCTAGTGTTGAATTGTCAGCCAGGTGCAATATCGTACCTATGATGACATGCCTGTAATCCTGGCCCTCAGGGGACAGAGGCAGAAGGATCACTGAAAACTCAACACCAGCAAGGTCTACATAGTGAGCTCCAGGCTAGTAAGAACTACATAAAAAGACAGTGTCTCAAGAAAGAAAGGAAGAAAAGCAGCCACCTACTCCCGTCTTTTCTCCTTCACTGAATTTAGCAGCAAAACCTTTAATACATGTATTAGAAGGCCAGAGAGCTCCACTTTTCTAGGCATTGCAAGAATGTCACTGCATTTGTATGGAGGGAGGGCTGCAAAACTCATCAGGAATAGGTTTTCCTGTTTAGCCTGAAACTACTGTTTCCAGAGACAGTCCTCCACAATGGAGCTCTCAGCAGAGAGCCCTGCTCGTTGATTCTCTGGGTCTTGTTCACAGTCACTGTGGCTCAGGGGTATGGCGTGATGACCTCTTTTAATCATAGCTTCCTTTGGAAATCTCTGTGGACTATGTCAATAGATTCCCCTCAGGGTCTCGTCTTCTTTCTGTCTCAGCGGCATCCTAGGGAGCCTGCGGACTTCAGCACCACCAGTGGAGGACAGCTCACAGCCATGTCCCCAGAGTTTTTATAGGGCAGGTCCATACAAGAAGTCTACTCTGAAGTCTCCTAGATGCTTTGGGCTCCTGAGGCAGGGCACAGGTCTTCAGATATTCTCGATTCAGACTTAGCTCAGATACTCTTTACAGGTTACTATGAAATGCCTGTAATTTTCTCTAGGTATTGCCTGTTAAAATATTCTTCTTCGTATGCCCCCTTGAGCAGGTCATGAAACCCAGAAGCAGCTTTGGGGATCACATATTTCTCTGAACCAGGAATTGAGTATGTAGAACTAATCTTCCTCGGGGTTCTTAGGAATTTTTTTAGACGGGAATACACTCCCCTTTTATCTTTCTTGAGTTTTGGATGTGTGACTTCTGAGGTATCTGCTCTCGCTGATTCAGAGAAAAAGAACAAACTGATTTTCTCTTCTGACATCATTGGCTTCTCTCCTTTGGCCTGCACTCCTGTCTCTGGCTTGGAGGAGACAGACCTTCTGGAGCACTTGGTATGAAGCATTTGTATTAGTCTCAGTCTTTCATATCCCCATTCTTTCCAGGGGACGAGACTTCCTTTACTTCTTTTCTTTTTCTTTTTTTAAATAATGTTTTTTAAATTATTCTTTGAAAATTTAGTGCCTGTATACAATGTATTTTAATCAAATCTTCCCTCCTACTGCCTCCTTCCAGTTCCTTTCCAGGACTCTCCAACACACCCCTCTCCCAAATTTTATACTTTTTAAAAATTTTAACTAATAACTCACCGAGTTCAGTTAGCCGTGATTGTATGTGCACAGGTGTGGTACCTCTCACTTGGGCAAGGGGCCTATGAGACTGACTTCCTCAAGAATGGTGACTCTCCATCAGTAGACAGCAACTGCCAATATTCCTTATCTGAGGTGAGACATTGGGAGCATGTCACCCATCCATGCTGGAATTATGATTGTCTTGATATTATACAGGTAACCACAGGTGCTGTGAGTTCATGATTGTAATGACTATGTTCTGTCCAGAAGACAGCCTTTAGCAGCTCTTCTCCCAAATCCACTGGTGCTCACATTATTTGCATATCCTTTCTTATCATTGTTCCCTGAGTCTTGGGTGCAGGGCAAGGGGTGTTGATAGAGATGACTCATCTATAGCTGAGACCTCAGGGTCACTTATTCTCAGCATGTTGACCGCTTAGGAATCCCCTCACTCGCTGATGATTATACCCCAAAAGAAGTGGGGTGCAACTTTTCTGTCCAAGGTTGAAAGAAGAAGTAATCTATGGATCTAAACATAAATATTTAAAAGGCAGTTCCATAGCAGGGATAAGGGCTTTGGACCAGGTTTATAGTATGAGACATTAAACCCCTTCCGTGGAACATGCCTCAAATCCAATCTGAAAGCATTTGGTTCCCCCACAAGTATGCCACCATTACATCATCAGACAGTTTGCCTGGCAGGTCCATATTGTCGCATGTAGAGCCCAGCGCTGGATAAGATTATTGATGCCTTTTCTCCCTCAATATTCTACATACCACCTTCTGGCAGCACGGAAACTAACAAGAAGGGAGAGTTTCCTAGTCAATTTAAGATTAAATTTTCTGTGTCCTATAATCAAAGTATGTGCTGTCTTCGGAATTAGGGTCTTACCATTCAGTTTTGGTGGGCAACAAAGAGCAATGGCAATTAGTCTGTATTGTTTTTTAGTGTTTCTGGGGCCTCTTTGACAAACAGCTTATGGGGAGGTATCCCATGCCTGGTAGGGAGATTTTAAAATGCATGTCTTCTGGAAGCACCATTTTTAAATTGCAGTTTAACTGAATAAATTAATCTTTATGTATTATTTTCTTATATGGCATAGCCAGGACCAGCTTAGTAAATAACAAATAATTACTCATCGATTTAACCATTCTGAACCAAGAGCTATTTAACTATAAAACTGTGTAAGGTTAAGAAGCCCCACGAAACAGAAATCGGCAGTTCCTCACAGTGCTAGTTGTGGATCCCTATAGAATTACACTTGCAAATTTCAAATGAACAGCCAACTATGTGTGATGTTGTAAAAAGAATGGCATTCGCTTTGAGACAATCCCCCTGGTCCATTCCTACAGTCTATTAAAGCGAGGGCCTATTGGTAGGGAAGCAGCCCTATTAGCCAACTTTTAGAGAACCCACAAGTCTGAGGCTCTGGAGGACTAGACCCCACTTTCTCACTTGTCTTCTTGGTTGTGACCCTAACCTTTAGGCTCAACCTTGGTTGAGCTATCTCTTCAGCCCAATGACAACAACAACAACAATGCCCAGGACCAGATGGTTTTACTGCAGAACTCTATCAGACTTTCAGGAAGACTCGATGATGCCAATAATCCTGAAATCATTCCACAACATAGAAACAGAAAGAACATTGCCCAATGTGTTTGATGAGGCTACAGTTGCCCTGATACCTAAACCATAAAACCATGTGGTGGTTTGAAAAGGAATGGTACCCGTAGGCTCGTTCATCTATTTGAATACTTGGTCATTAGGGAGTGGCACTACTTGACAGGGATGAGGGGTGTGGCCTTGTTGGAGTAGGTGTGGCCTTGGTGGAGGAAGTGTGTCTCTGAGGGTGGGTTTTGGGGTTTCAGAAGCTCAAGCTAGACCCAGGGTCTGCTCTAGGTGAGGTCCTATAGCTGAAGAAGTGGTAACATGCATTCATTCCTAACCCAGAAGCTGTCTCCAATTGATAACTACTTGCAAATGGAAACGTAGTTTTCGCTAAGGGAGTCTCACTGGGAAAAAAGACTATTCTTAAGGACAGACTGCACGCCCAGCAGCAGACGACCAACAGAAAAGGAATGCAATGGCATTTGAAGGTTACTTGTCTCATAATGTCATGCCAGGGCTGTTGAATCTTTTTTTATCTTATCTTGATTTTTTTATATTGTTTTTATCGTTTTATGTCTTCTAATCTACAGGTCCTTTGGGTGTATGTTATGGCTTTTCGTTTAGTGTTTTTATAGGATTCTTGAATGTGTGAATAAGTGGGCCTCTGTGTCTGCATCTGTTTTTTGTGCCTTTTCTTGGGCTCTTTCCCTTCTGTTTGTTTTGCTATATTCTGATGTGTTAGCTTTTGCTTTAGCTTATGATATGACGTTTCAGTTTTATCCCCTAGAAGCCTGCTTGTTTTCTAAGGAGAGACAGAAAGAGGGTGGATCCAGATGGGACGGGAGGTGGGGAAGAACTGGGAGGAGTAGGGGCAGGGGAAACTGTATTCGGGATTTGAGAAAAAAATCTATTTTTAATAAAAGGAAAAATTGACACTCAGCTAGTAGAGGCACACACATCTGTCACAGGTGGAAGGAGACCACAGGGTTGTCAGCTCTAGTTTTACCCATCTGAGAGGAGGTGACCCTCATGACTTCCACTGTGTTTACACACATGGCCTTGCAGTGGTGTCTCTTTCTGGTAAAGGAGATTATTGCTGTTCCTGTGATCTTTGAGACATAACCCAATGAAAACTTGCCATTTGATGGTGCCACCATTAAAAAACATCAAAAAACCCAAAAAACTTTATGAGAATTTAATGGGAATTTTAGGTTATATTTTACAGAAGATCTTATGTTGTTTTAAAACAAATAGAAAGTTACTCACCTGAGCCAATTGGCACTCTATGTGCCATGTTTGTTGAGGGTTTTACATGTTCTTTGGCATAGCAGGCACACAAACAATTTGAGACCACGACTCCAGGTCAACCCTGAGCTGCACCCCTTGGCCTAAGTTTCTAGGGTGAATCCCCAACTCACATGGTTACCGTGAGTGCCCCCAGCTCACACTCATCAGGCAGCGAGTGTGACAGCACATATGCACTCCTGAGGTTTATTTGAAGCCATTCAGCCTGCCTTAAACAATTCTCATTGGCATGCTGCCATTGCTGCTGGCTTTTGTTGAATCATCTGCCTGATTGGGTCCTTGCCTCTTTTTCTCTAGGTTTGGAACTAGTTTGTAAGTCTGGCATGGTATGACCCATTTTCTTTTGCATACATTCTCTAGTTACCGAAACAGCTGATCCCTACTTCCAGGAAGTTTCCTTACACTGCAGCTGACCCCCAATGATGTCCTCTCTGGGTTGGCTCATGTCCCATGCAGAGATAGGCCAAGGGTAAGTCCCAGTCTCTTGACAAGTAGGTGGACACAGAGGCAAGACTGATGGTGTGCTTCTGTAATGCTTTGCAGGCCCTATTTCTTTCAATATGTCCTGGAGCATTGCCCTCAACTAACTTTTCTATCATGCTTCCAATTAGAATACTGTTCTCAGCCAAACATTAGTCTGCAATAATTTTAAATTACTATGCATGATTCACAGTGATTTAATATTCACAAAATTCCTGCCATCTTCATATCTTCTGGAATGGGAGGTTGACTGGGAGTCATTTCATGAGTGGAGGAGAGCAATTTAAAATTGTTAGCGCATTTCACATATCTTAGCAGTTGGTTTGGAATGGTTCGGTGCCTGCTTAATATAGAAGAATCTGAAATTGCCGGGCAATGAAATTTCAATCAGGGGCTCTGCATCTGAGAGGTGATCTCCAGTGAGCAGACGGTCAGTTTTTGGGAGCTCTCTACCCATCATTTTCGACTTTGTTTGGTCATTTTGTGCACATTTCTAGCCAACATGTTTTTACTTCTATTTTAGATTATAATACAGTTGCAACATTTTTTAACTAATTGCTATTGCATGCATAGAGTGCGTGTATATATACATATGCCTAAATATAACCTGTTCAGCCAATGTAGTGTTACTTGTGTACATGTTTTCAGGCCTGACTATTTGGCATTGGGCAAACCTTTGGTGTGCTCTTTCCTGGAGAAGAATACCTCTCCCACTCTTAGCTTTCCTCAGTTTCTAGCCATCATTTAACTAGGATTAGAGGTGCAACAACAAACTCTACTGGGATCTAGTCTCTGTATTTCACACCTTAGTTCTTTCTTTGTTTTTATTTCTTCCAGAGCCAGAAAAGGTCACCATTGCTTTCTCTAAACTAGTGAATAACTATCTATTTCCCTGAAAACTGAGTCTTTCATTTTAAGGCATGTTGAACATCAATAACTGGTGTTTACAGAGAACCAAGGAATCAAAGCTTGACTATATGTGGGGTTTGCTTGTCTTACTCTATGAAATATTGTGGTTTCAGCTATATAGAGGAGAGATTTCCATGAATTCAAATACTGAGAGTAGAATGGCCTTTCAGACATGGATCTCTAAATTAAAAAATATGTTTATCATATTGTTAGCTTACTTTCATCCAGTATGTTAAAGCACAGCCTGGTCCCTGATAGAGATGCCACCTCATTTGGTAAAACTGAAAGGGATGAGGATGCTTTTGAGGTAACTTCCCTCTCTTGTATTTCTCCTCCCTATTACCCTTCATTGTTCCTTTAACCAAATTACTACTATTTCAAAATATCCCCTTGTTTCCCGAATACAGCCTCCCCAACTTCATTGTCTGGTGATCAGTCATCCCGGTCTCTTCTTCATCCGTCTTCTGTGGCTTTGCTGCTGTTGACACTGATGAAAACTAATGGGTTAAGTTCCAGCCTGGATCAGCCCACACATGCTAGGCAAGAGCTTTGCCACCGAGCTGAGCTCCCTTTCCCACCGGTATGTTTTTAAAGTCTTTGGTGACAAGACACTAATGCTTAGGAATGAGCTTTGATCCCAGTTTCAGATAGTTCAGATCCATAGTAGAAAGTGGATGATGGGCCTGCCTTCTGGTACCTTTGAGAAAGAGCTTTGCCTCCACGCATTCTTCATTGTGGACCTCAGATAAGGCCTGCAGGGACTACTTGTGCTCTCTTATTTATTGAAGGACAAATCTCAGAGTACATCTTACTTGTTAAAAAATGCTGTGATCGGGCAGGCGCGTGTTGTTTATTAACTTGTTTCAGAGGCAATTTTAGGAAACTCAAGTCTGATTAAATGATACAGAAATTGCATTTCTGGAGGAAGGATCTCAGTTCATTAATTTTTAAAATCTTTGCTCCGTCCTCTGTCTTTTAAGCTGTGATGCTCTTTACTATTCTATTATTTATTTATTTTCCCAACAAGATGTTTTTCGAAGCCTCCGAATTTTCCTCTTGGGTGCATTCCCCTCCTATTTCAGTCCCTCAATGCTATTTTTCAAATGTTCAGCACTTAGAGGTGCTAAATGTCTTTCCTGGGATTGCAACTTTTGTTCCTGATTATCTGATGAATGCAAATGAAATATTTATCATGTGATTGTGTTTTAAATACACAGCTTCCAGAGATGTTTACATTAAAGCAACGCCTCCTCAGAGTTGCTTGTGTTCCTCTTTACTGTTACATTGTGACTGCGTAGTTGAGAAGTTCGTTTTGTATCTTTTCTTTTTAGTGATTTGTCATTAACTCCTAGGAAGCTATGCCAAGATTTCTTCATTGTAAAGTTGAAGAGAATTTTAAGTGACTTGAGTCAAAGAGTGTGTTTAAGGATTTCATTGAGGAGTAAGGAGACTGCTGTTAGAGTGACCGTGTCTGGTGATGCTTTGTTGTGAGTTACAGGCAGGAGCTGCACTTAATTGTCCTAGAAATGGGTCGCATGAGCACAAGTCAGAGATACGATGAGAGGAAGCAGAACGTGAGTATTTTTTATGTTAGAGACCATCTTATCAACGAAAAATAATATTAGGGACGGACTGAACAGATTCAATCTCTCTCTCTCTCTCTCCCCCTCTCTCTCTGTCTCTTTCCCTCTTTCCCTTTCTCTCCCTCCTGTCTGTCAGTGTAGACCTAGGACTCAGGAAAGACTCCATGTGTGAGTACCCCATTAAACATTCTGTATTAGGCCACCCTTTAAACGCATGGGATAACTGGGTCATAAAAAGGTTAACATTTTCCAGAAGTCACATAGCTATGGCAGTTTGGAGCTGGAAAGCTGACCTAGGTTTAAAGGCTATGGCTGGCCCAAGATTTTAGATTGTGATCTGCTGATTTACATGAAACATACTGGAAAACCTTTTTTTCCCCTTTCCTTGTTAATTCTTTGAAAGATGCTTTCTTTTTTATTTGTTTATGACTTGAGATGGTTGCACACAGAGACTAGGGCTCCTTACCCGTGATTTGTTTCTGGGCAGATTTCTTTTCATCTAGATACAGGTTTCAGGCTCCATACTGCTTGCTGTCCCTCAGTTAGATCCTGGGAAAGAAGTCATCTTGGTGTTGGCAGCTCCTATTTGACAGAGCCTCTGAGTGGCTTCCAGTGAAAGATAGCCTCATTCCATAGCTGTCATGCCCCTGGAGGTGCAGAGGAGGTGGAAGGAGGATTTCTTCTTGCTTGTCTCATCCTGCGAGTAGTTGTGATTCCCCCTGTATCGGCTTTGTTCCTGTAGTGCTGTTTCCTGCTTTGGGCAAGAGCCACAGAAAGCCGGCTTACACCTGCGGCTCTTGATGTGGTGAGGCCTTCCATAAAGTGGCACAGACAGGCTGGACCCAGCCAACCTAACCCTCAAGTCCACTAGACTGCTGGCAGCTGTGACTCTCCTCTGCCACCGATGTCGGGTCATCAGAGCTCCCCGGAGAGCGAAGGAGCAGGAGAGACAGCAACCGATGTCCTAACCCATTCTGATCTTGTCATTTCTCTGGAAAAGGTCATTAGTGATGAGTATGTTTAGGGGATGGATTAGTCAGGGTTCTCCGGAGAAACAGAACTGATGGAATGAATACATATTTCAAGAGCTTTATTAGTTTATACTGTGTGGTCTGGGTAGTCCAGCAATGGCTGAGAAGCAGAGAACCTGGTGATTGTTCAGCCCAGGAGGCTGGATGCGTCAGCAACCCCAATCAAGTGCTGAAGGCCTGGAGGGCTTCTGGAGAGTTGCTGGTCTGTCTTCAGTCTACCGTAGAAACCCCACGCTGGGTCCTGATCTCAGCAAAGGACTGTAGCGGTAGAGTAGACGGAATTTTCAGCAAGAGTGAGGTGAGCCAGAAAGGGCAAAGCGTTCTTTCCATCTTTTACCTGAGCTGCCACCGGAAGGCGCCACCCACATGCATGCTGGGCCTTCCCATCCCACAGCTGTGTCCAGTGGCTTGCCTTTTTAGTTGCGATTTGGTCCAGCTAACTTGACAACAGAGATGAACCACCCTGAGGTGTGCATGCTTCCCTCGCGAGGGCAGTACTAGCTGTGTGAATGCTGCCATTCTGCCCTGGGTTTCTGTGAGCTTCAGAGGCTTTTGTGGACTTTAGTCTTTGAGGCTACAGGACTGTCAAGATAGGGCCTCAGGTATCTCTATAGCCACAGTTTCTGGGGTATTGTCAGGTACATACAGGAGTCAGAATGCGTAGTTAATATTTGTTGATCGAATGGGTCAATAATGAATAGAAGACACTACTCGTTACTCATTGGGATTTATTAAAATGTGTTCTTGGAGACAAAATAAAACTGGGGCAGTAGGGAAGTTGAGTGTTAGAGGGAAAGCCAAGGGGGCCCTGCAGCAACTAACCCTGACTTAGTCCCACAGAGGAGCACTGAAAACATTGACCGTAGTTCATAGTTATCCTGGTCAGGTGAGGTCACTGAGGCAATGATATGTCGCACACCTAGCACTGATTAAAAGCTACCCTCTGGGGCATAATTCTTATGTTCCCCAGCTCTCTATATAGCAGAAGGCTGATCCCATAGCCTAAGCATAGCTTGCTGGGAGAGGTCTGGGGGCCGGTCACGGACAGCGGAAGTACACTTGAGTTTGGTGTGCATAGAAGCCTTGAGACCGAATGTGTAGCCAGCTCACAGGCCAACATCCTCAGAGTCATCTGGCATGGATTACAAAAGCAACCTCCTATTTATGATTAGAACTAGGTGCACAGCTAGACTCCCCTCGGTGATGTTTAAAAGCACGATGAGGTTTATAAAGGGCTGTGAGCAGAGGGCTCACGCTAGTTACAGACAAAGCCGTAGGTTCCCCAAACTTGAATAAGTCCCATTTTAGTTTCTTTTCCTGTTGCTTCGATAAAAATATTTAGACACAGGCAATTTAAGGGACAAAGGACTTACTTTAGCTCACAGTTCAAGGTTACAGGTCATCATGGTGGGGAAAATCAAGGCATGGGGGAGCTTGAAGCAGGTGGTTGCATTACAGCCAACTTGAGAAACAGAGCAATTATTGCATGCTGCTTCTCAAATCCCCTACTTGTCCAGGACCCAGGCAGGGAACGGTGCTACCCATAGTGGGAAGGTCTTCTCACCTCAAAGCAATCAAGGTCTAGTTCTCCACCTGTGGGTAGTGACTCCTTTAGGGGTCGAAGGACCCTGTCACAGGGGTTGCCTAAGGCCACCTGCATATCAGATAGTTACATGACAATTCTAACAGTAGCAAAATTACAGTTATGAAGTAGCAACAAAAATAGTTTTATGGTTGGGGGTCACCACAACATGAGGAACTGTATTAAGGGGTCTCAGCATTAGGCTCTCACAAGCATTCCCAGAGGCAGTTTCCTAGGTGATTCTGGAGTCTGCCAAGTTGGCAAGTAACATAACCATCGAACATCCCTATCAATATGGTAGAAAATGTTCTCAGAGTGTGCCTCTTCCTGGGGGTTCTAGTAACAGGATGGCAGATGTCTTGAGACTAGTAAACACACTAATAAACTACATCCTGATGCCCAAGCTGTAGCCACCGCAAGCTCTGTGCTTGGATATTTAGAAAACAGAATTCTAATATATATAGCAAGTTTCACTTATTTTAAGACCATGAGCTTTTTACACAGGCTAACCTATTTGACTTTTACAATGGTCTTGAAGTTGGCACTTTCATAACCACCATTTTATAGATTTTTCCCTTTTACAGCCGAGAAGGAAGAAATACAGAGATGTAACTTGGTTTAACCACCCAGTAAGCAGTGGAGCTCAGAACTTGAGTCCTCAGCTCTGAGTGACCACTATTCTATTCCATCACTGGGGGAGGGGAGGCACTCATGGAGACCTTTCTAGATTAGTGCACCCTAGTTTACTTTGACGGCTGATGTACAGGCTGTCTTGAATTTTACTAACTTCCTTTAAATGGCTTAATTTCAGAAGGTATTCCTCTACTTTTATGATTCCTAAAATGTCTGAGATGGGAAATCACCCAAAGCTGGGATATCACTGATGCAGAGAAAGGCTTTTTGGGCTGGGCTGGGAGGCAGTTTTATGAGTCCACTGGGTCAGATGCTGGCTGTGGCTGATGTGGGCAGGCTCAAGGAGCTTGTAGCCTCCAGGCTTCCAAGGAGGCTGTCAGAGGCTGAGGAAGTGCATTCCAAAGGAAGTCTTCTTTGTCCCTGTTGCTCTCCCCAGAGCTCAAGCACAGCTTCCCCATTCTATCCCCCAGGGTCTTAGAACACAGAGGCAGATGTTCTCTGGAACACCTAGGGGGAAAGGCCCTCTTGAGTGTGTTAACATGAGTGATTTCCACATGGACCAAATTGCCTCGCAGCTGGCCCACTCGGTGGGGAACCTAACACAGAAATACTGCCGATGATTCCTCTGCGCTCTTTGAAGCTGGTGGAAAGGGACCGCCTTGGTTTAATTAAGGGTGGCTGAAGAGGACTTTCTTGGAGAAAATGCCAGGAGTGTCTTAGGGATTTTTGAAGTCGGCAGCTCATTTGCAGCATTAGGAAGAGGGATTTCATTCCATTGAGCAAATAGGCAGGCAATGAAGAGCAGGGGTGACTTTTAATTTCACTTTAAGGAGATTATGGGAAGCAATATGGTAATGATCCCTGAGAGGCAGCCATGAACTCATTCTGAATGTCAGGACTTCTGATTATATTTAAATCTTATTTGTCTCTACTCCTCTGCTGGCAGCTTGTGTGGCCTCCATCCCCACCTACTGCTCTTGATGGAGTGGTTTCATTTTCTGGTGACCAGGTGCCTTGCAAGACTCCTCTGGGGCAGAGCTGATAGCCTTCTTTTGGAGCCTTTAAAAAATATTTTTAGAACTGGAGAGATGGCTCATCTGCTTAGAGCACTGGCTGCTCTTCCAGAAGACCAGAGTTCTACTCCCAGCGCCCACATGCTCACTCACGACCTTTGGTGACTCCAGGTCCAGGTCCAGGTCCAGGGACAGGTCTTCTGTCTTCCCCAGTCATGCAAGTGGTGCGCAGGCATCCATACACCCAAAACACTCCTACATGTAAGATAAAGTTAAAATAAAGAAACTCATAAAAAATTTAAAAATTTTAACTAAAACATAATTATTGTATCCACTCCCCATTCCTTCCTACAATCCCTCTCACGTGTCCTCCTATTCTCTCTCAAATTGAAGGCTTCTCTTCTTTGCTTATAATTGTTACATACTGTGGCAGTTTGATTGAGAATGGCCCCCATAGGGGCATATATTTGAATGCTTAGTTCCAAGTTGGTGGACTCTGGGGAAGGATTGGGAGGTGTGATCTTGTAGGAGTAGGTGTGGCCTTGCTGGAGAAGGTGTGTCATTGGAGGGTAGGCTTTGAAGTTTCAAAAGCCCATGCCAGGCCTGATGTCTCTGCTTGCTGCCTGCAGATAAGGTTGTGAAGGTCTCAGTTACTGCTCCAACACTATGCCTGTCTGCTTCTGGCCTTTAATGGACTAACTTCTGAAACCATAAACAAGAAAAATTAAATGCTTTTCTTTTAGAAGATTTGCTTTGGTTGTGATGTTTGATCATAGCGATTGTAACCCTAACTGGGACACATATGTAAACACATAAATACGTAGATGTGACCTACGGAGTTTGATTAGTGTTGCTTGTGTGTATAGGATCTCAGGGCTGACCACTTGGTATTGGATAACCAATTAGAGGGCTCCTCCATGGGAGAGACTTATTCCCCCTCTGTAGTTTCTTGTCTAGGGGTGGGATGCAGTAAAATCTCCCCCCTTCCGTGTTAGCATGTGTATTGACTGGTGCTGTCATTGTTTAGGTCTTGTTCAGGCAGCCATATTGTTGAGGTACCATGGGTGTAGCTTCCTTGTCATTTCTAGGAGACACAGTCTCATAGCAGGCTTCCTGGTCCTCTGGCTCTTTCTAGCCCCTCCTTACTGATGTTCCCTGAGATTTTTGTGCAGGAGTTGATATGAAGGAGAAACAGGAAGGGAGGCTAATTGGGGATGGGGGAGGGAGATCAATTCCAAAGAAGAAGGAAGGAGGAGATACAAATAAAAGTCATAAGGAATGATATTATTTTATATTTATCATGAAACTTTCTTGACCCCTTTGCAAAGATGGGTGGATGTGACTTTGTCTCCTGGCTCTCTTAGCCCAAGCTCTCCTACCTGCTTCACTTTGAAGATAGCAACTAATTTTAGTATTCTTTTTCAAGTTAGATGTCTGATACTTGGCTGAGGGCTCCACACCAGGCCTGAGGCTCTCTGCCTTCCCGTTTTACTCTGCCGCTCTGCGTTCCTCTTCTCTAGCCTTATTCCCTGAGTAGGGAGGGGAGTCCTGGCTTACTTGTTTAGTTTCTGGTACTGGGATGTCCATTCCTGGCCCCCATCCCTGTGAGTCTCCCCACCCTCCACCTGTTTTCTCCAGTGTCCCAGAGACAGTAGGGACAGAGAAAGGGCATGGATGTCACATTTGTCTTCTCTTAGGACTTGTCTGGGAAGGGCATTGCTTCAGTTGTCCTCTCCGTGTAAATCCTGAATCCGGTTCAGAATAAGACCACCACAATTGAGCCAAATTTGAAACAAGCAAGATTTAATTAAATTAATTAAGTACTGGCCAGAAAGATGGACTTTGACCAGGTCCATTCTGAG
This sequence comes from Cricetomys ansorgei, assembly GCA_026225945.1. Taxonomy (NCBI): domain Eukaryota; kingdom Metazoa; phylum Chordata; class Mammalia; order Rodentia; family Nesomyidae; genus Cricetomys; species Cricetomys ansorgei. The sequence goes on along the minus strand of JAMJFZ010001131.1, from coordinate 24,191,936 downwards.
GTTCCGACGGAGTGAATCTGTTACTTCCAGAGTTCCTATGAATGGCACCCAGTCACGTGGCACAGGTGCTTAAAAAGGCAAAATCTGTAAGGCTACTTATTTCCCCCCAGGTCCAATCAGTGGCTAGCATCAATCCTGGTTTACTTCCTGTCTGGGTTTATGTCCTGCCTACAAGCTACCAAGTACATCCTGTACATTTGGAGCATATCTAGAGCAGGGTGCAGTAGGGTCAACTAAATGGGATCCAGACACTCCCTACCCAACATTCCAAGAGGTTGTGTCCTTGAGCAAGGGAGATTCAGGACTATCTCATCTGAACAGCCCCTCCTAGCACTCTAGGAAGTTCTGTCCTTGTTCCCTAGATCTCTTATGCAGAGTAATTACATTTTAAAATATAATTTTTGCTCTTCCATTCCAAGGTTACTTGAAGGAGAACAATGTAGTGAAGACACATAAACCTGGACTCTGTGGGCACCTTCTCATTATGGTCTACGTTCTTCCTTGCTGGAGTGAGAGAGAGAATAAATGGATCTGTCCTGCAGATTCCCCTGGCTGCTCTGTTGGGACCTCTCCCAGGGGACACCCAAAATCCATCCATGGAAACAAACTGATCTAAGTAAAGCACTTAAAAGGAATGTATTATGAGGAGCAGTCATCACAGGACGAGGAACTGAGGAGGCAAGAGAGGCCAGCAGGCATTCTAGAAACAGGAAGCAGCTGTGACCATCTCCTGTTTTCGGGACAAACAGGGAGAAGTTTGTGCAGCTAGAGTCCACAAATGGGTGTTACTCATAGCTGAAAGCTCAGTGAGACTGGGGACCAAGGAGGAATGTAATCTCTCCTACAGAGTTACCTAATACAGAGGGAGGGTCAGAAATGCTCCAGGACCTTCCTTTCCCTTGTTTTCCATTTTCCTTTTAGCTAGAAGGTAACTGACAGGGTGCTCACAGCCTTCAGGGACTGGTCTGTCTGGAAAGAATTCACCAGTAAAGGAGTCCAGTTCACAGTACCAACACAGGTCTCACCCAAAGGGTGAGCATTGCCAGTCCTCCGGATCGCATGCACACTGGCTGGCGTGTGTTTGCGAATCTTCCAAAAGTGTGTGCATCAGCCAGTCTTGGTTGCTTGTTTAGAGAAGTTACAGACCTCGCCACCTCTCTCAGTCACCTTCTATGACCTTCATTTTCTAGCTCCAATTTATTTTTGTTTTCCACACTGCCCCTACATCTTCCTGCCAATTTTAGCTAGACATTTCCTGCTAACTAGTTTAGATCCGATCTGCCAATCTGCAGACCGTCCAATTTCATCTTAACTAATTTGGCCCTGATTTCTCCTTGCTTTCTTATCCCCTCCTTGGTCATTAGGAATAATCTTCTTTGATAAGGTAATTGAGATGCTGGGCATAATTTATCAGATAACATGGCTGGATTTCATATTAATGAAGATACAGTGGCAAGGCTATGATTCTAGTCCCTACCAAATCCAAACTCATCCACGGCATTGACTCTGAATGGCAGTAAACTATCATTCATTTTACTCACCAAGCTTGTATTATTCTCTGTAGAGACAGCTGGAAAATTATCCTTGGGTGCCACAACACTAATTTTAATTTTAAAGAAATGAGCCATGAACTGCTGAAAATAATAATTCTCAATGATGACACCTGAGAGACTGTTGTATCAACCAATATATTAATTTTATCTCTGTCTTCCAAGCTGCAGAAATACTCTTGCTAATTATATAATAAATGTGTGCAAGCATGGCCCATACAACTATAAATGCAAACCTCCCCCTTTTTTAAAAACAAAAAAGGTGGGGCTCTCTATGTTCCTTAGCAGACACTGATGGTCTCTGACTAGCTTTTTCCACTTAGAAGAGTAGGGAGTTAGCCAGTCATTTGTCTGTCTTTCTCGTATGTGTGCCACCGTAGAAGCAATAATATTCTTACATTAGATCCTTATTTAGAAATATGTCATAATTTGGAAAACTTTCTGTTATCGATGATTCAGTCACTTGTGTTGTCTTTAAAAATGTCCATTTCCCAATTGCACAAAACATTCAACAACACACTATTATGGAATAATCCCCATAGCTCAGTGTCTAAAATAGTTTGAAATATGAGAGCTCAAAAGGGTAGATTTCAGTTCGTCATGTCTGTAGTAAGCCATTCACCTTTCTATGTGTTAAAAAAAAAGAAAGAAGCTGCCTTGTTTCCCAGCTCGCTCCAGATATCGGAGACCGTTCAGACCTTCTCGTGGTGATGACCCCGCTTCCAGTTCCCACAGCTCCCTGTTCAGTTGCTCCATAAACGACATGATGGATCGGATTAGGGAGTCTGTGCAAATCTCAAACAGTGGGAGTCTGGCTCCACATGGTTGCAGTTTTAGTGTGTGCCGCAGAGCTGCTTCAGAGTCAGGGAGGTTGAAAATCTTAGAATAAACTAAGCCTGTGGTGCTGAAAGAGAAGGTACTGCCATCGCCTGTTCTCTTAATTATTTACATTTTCCTCTTTTTTTTTTGCATCTTGCAGACATTCTCTGTGGGACAAATGCTCAAATAACCTAGGAAAAGATTTATTTCCCTTCACCCCAGGTGGTTCCTTAGAGACAAGAGGCCCTGCTGAGGATCTGGGTGGGTTTGGTAGGCAGCTCCCCTTTGACATCCGTGCTCTGCCTCCTGTCTCCATCCTGCCTCCCCGAGGTTGCACCGCTTTCCTCAAGCAGAAGGTATTTCCCATGGGAAGTCAGACTTGCTTCAGAAACCATGACGGCATCTGTCGAGAATCCCTTTGCTTCCCCTGCTATGCTCTGGAAGCATAACTTACATTGTAAGGCCCTATATCACAAGACCAAAACCTAAGCCGGTGCCTAAGATCCCCATTTCTAAACATTTTCCCCCAAATGGTTTTTATGCCACTAAAAACTTTCTTTTTAAAAAAGAAGTCAAATAAACAAAAAGAAAATACATCATCACCAATACATTACACTAGTTCAAATCTCTTAGTGTCTCTAGGTCAGAGAGGAGGTCACGGAACCTCACTCTATTACTGCCTCCTGTGACATACAGCACGGGTGTGAGTGTAGAGGGAAGATGCTCAGAATTTGGTGATTAACAAATGGGATCTCATTTTATGACAACGACTCAGTTTAGTGGGGTTCTCTCGTCTAGGATGCCGGCATTAGTTAACCTGCTACGATCAGCAAGTAAGAAAAGACCTAAGAGAAGTTAGCTTTGGGAAGGACCAGGCTTTACATCTGGAAAGCCAGTGAGGGCTCTAACTCCGTGATTCACTCTGGTCTTTCCAGTTGCCCTTACATAATGGCTCCCAGCCTCTGCCACTGAATAGTCCCAACTCCATTAAGTCTTCACTCCCAAGGACTCAGTTTGATTGATGTTAGATGAGGTTCAAAAGATGGTAACCTTTAGGGGACCCCTAGAGGATCCTAATGCACATCCAGGGCTTGGAACCATGGTTCTGATGGATATAACCAGTGAATCAGTTACTTTTTTCATTGTGCTGATAATAGAGTTGTGGAGGGAGGTCTTTCCTCGAGAGTGGAGGTTCATTGAAAACTGTAAAGGGACTTGTATGATTTTCAAAGCTAATTAAATTCCAGGAAGAGAACGAATGTTCTTGGGTTCTAGTGTTGGCAGGATGTCAGGTCGTAGAACTTAGGTCTAGTCATTACCAATACTCACTTGCTGTTTATTCAGTACTAACCATGGGGAATAGGAGGGGCCACAGGCCTGTGTTTCTGCCATCAAGGGTCTCTAGCCTTTCTCTCTTGATATACTTTATACACCAGATGCAGGTTCTGGTGCCCATGATGTAACTAGGATTCCTGGAAAAGGTAGTTGAAGTGCCCAAGTTGACGTGCCAAGTCTTGTGGGAAATTATTTTATAAGGATAAGTATTCTTTGAAGCCTTGTTTAGCTATGATGAAGCCACTCGGGGGCCATGCCTAGAAAGGAGCTCTTTAAGGACCTTCCAGCACGTAGTTATAGTTTCATTTTTCAGTTCAGTGGAACAAGGCTGTGAAAGTTTACTCTGCATTTAGAGGGGAGGAATGTGACACCTTCCTGTCCCATTTATTAGGAGCTTGGCACTTTGTGGGCAGCAAGGAGACTTGTAAAGAAGACAAATAAAACCTCTGGGAACAATAGTGACTCACTCCCTGAGAAGTTCTTACCCAGTGTATTTGCTCATTTTCAGAAGTGTAAAATCAGGACCGTTCTTGGCAAAACAAGAAAAGCCAAACAGAAATATCAAAGAGAGAAAGAGGAAAAAATGGTAGGAGGAGAGAGAGAAAAGCAGATGGAGGATCCTGAGAGATTGTAAATCTCAAATCTGGTCGAGAGTAAGACCACCACAATTGAGCCAAATTTGAAGCAAGCAAGCCTTAATTAAATTAATTAAATACTGGCCAGGAAGATGGACTCTGACCAGGTCCATTCTGGTCACCTCCAGAGTTCTCACAGAATGGCCTTGAGTCACGTGGCCAGGTACTTAAAAAAGGCAGAACCCATAAGGTTACTTATTTCCCATCAGATCCAATCAGTGGCAAGCATCTATCCTGATGTACTTCCTGACTGGGTTATCTCTTGCCTACAAGTGACCAAGCACATATGGTGTACGTGGAGCACATCTGGTGCAGTAGGGTCAACTAAATGAGATCTAGACACTCCCTACCCAACATTCCAAGAGCTTATGTCCTTGAGCAAGGGAGATTCAGAACTATTTCACTTGAACAGCCCCTCCTAGCACTCCAGGAAGTTATGTACTTGTTCCATAGATCTCTTAGGCAGGGTAATTAAAATTTAAAGCACAACTTTTGTTCTTACAAGATAAGAGCTAATAAGTGTAGTGGAATATTTATATTTATTCTCAAATATTATAAAGCCACATGCACTTTCGTGCAATAATATGAACTTTGAACAGCTGCTTTATGTGGCAGCTAGAACTGCTGCCAGGTCACCTTCCTTAGCTGGTAGAATCAGCTTTCTGGGTGTGGATGGCTACAGCCTTCTTGAATGCAGAAAGAAAGCTCGTTTGGAAAACCAGCAATTGTCTACTCTATTACCCATAGATAGAGCAATTGTTCTGATTTGACTTTGCCCTCTGAGATTTTTGTGTTGAAAGCACCTGATTGCATTAATGCTAATAATGAAGGAGCCTCCCATGGTCTCTTCCATAGTCTAAGTACCAGTCAAGGAATACTTGTCCAGGGTCTTGACTTTTGTGTAAAATGGCATCGGGTTGGCCAGCTGAAGTTGGGGATTGGTGCACTGTGGAGGTTCTAATCATTAAGCAGTTAAGGTCTTTGTATCTGTGGGCAGTGCTTTTCCTCAATAAATCACCTGGAGGCCATGAGCTCTGGCAAGACCCTTGCCTAGACTGTTTAGGCTTGTAGCTCAGAGAATTGTTTCTGTTCTCTATTGAACCCATCTGAGATATTAATATTTCCACCTACAGGTAAGAAAGAGACTAGGTAAGGAGAAAGAAGACAAAAACAGAATTCTTCATTCCCCAGTCCCTCTTCCTCTATGGGTAGAGGGAGGACGTGGGAAGGGGGAAGCAGAAGTTTAGAGAAAAGGTACTCTGGCAGAAGAGACAATGAAAGAAGATGCTACATCTCCAGGAATGGGATGAGACAAAAAAAATCAATCACTGTATCATTATGAACTGATTTTCATCATTTAGAGCTCCAAATTTCCAGGCAATGATATTTGATATTTGGTATCTCAGAGGGGATGCACAGACTGTAACTGCCGTAGGACTTCATCTCCAGTGTGCTAAGTGCTCATCCATCCTGTTTGGTAGAGTCATGCTCTCCAGAGCACACCTTTACAGATCATGAAGTAATATTTACTTTCTATTCTTTTAAAAATATTTTATTTATTTTATGCACATTGGTGCTTTGCCAGCATGTATGTCTGTGTGTGAGGGTGTTGGATCCCTAGGAACAGGAGTTACAGACAATTGTGAGCTCTCATGTGGGGTGCTAGGAATTGAACCCTGGTCCATTGGAAGAGTAGCCCATGCTCTTAACCACTGAGCCATCTCTCCAGCCCCTTTTACTTGCTATTCTTAGGAAATTCCTCTCTTTGGTTAGCAAGTATCATTTCTTGAGAAAGTGTCTTAAGATTTAAACTCAAAATCATGCATATGCACTACTTATGAAGAATAGACTTTAAACACAAATCTTGATTTAAAAAAATGGGTGGTGTGCTTTGTTTGACTCAAGTTTACTTTGTCTATGCCTGTACATATAGAACCAAATCTTGTGCTGTTCTGCTTGACCAACAGAAATATATTAAGTAGTAATTTTCTTCCTCACAGATCTTAGCATTTACTCTGAGCAGCATTTTGATGTAGGTGTACGGAAAGGGTAGGTGATACCCTGCTGGGAAGGAAGATTCTGTGGCATCTTAAGCAAGAGAAAATCTGAAATGTTCAAGTAAGCACTGCGTTGTGTTTTTAAGGCATACTTTGGGAATTTTCAGAACTTTTGACAAAAAAAATTTTAGATTAACAATTTTGGAGGTTAGAGATTTTTCCTTATTCATGGAGTAGACAAGTCATGAGAGTGGCAAAGGTTTACAGGCCACAGGACTTGAAAGACATTTATCTAAATCTAAAAGAAGATAGCCTCCAGCCAATAAAGGATTTCAATAAATATTGACGGCAGCATTTCCTGGGGCTACAGACTTGACTTCTGCTAGAGCCATGCTTCACATTTGATTCTAAATGGGGGTTGAAGTGTGCCTTTCAGAGCGAAATGAATTATTCAAGAGACACGGAACAGCTCGCTTAGCATGCTCCAGTCCCTGTTGTCTGTGCCTTGGGGTGTGTCATGGCCATTTCTACAAGGTGGCAAGAGTTGAAAGAGCTTAAGCATCGACATGTCACTGCTTACGGATAGACACCAAATTCAGATGCTTGTTTGGGGTCACAGTGACTGTTTCTGGTCGGAACTGCTGTCATGCACTGAGTAGCAGACCCCATCGAAGACGGGGTGACGAAGGACGAGATGCACACTGGCCTAGTTGGAGAAGTGGCATAAAAGCTCTTAGAAATGAGAAAATGAAAGTAGGTTTGAATCTTCTCTTCTACGGTATCTCAGAATATTTCAAATTTCCGCTGTGAGCTGTGTTGCCTCATTAGGCTGCTGCAAAATATCCATTCAGGATATTCACTCCATCAACGGTGAAATGAAGATCAAATCTTCTTCCTTCTGCTTTCCGCTATGACTGTGGATTGTTGAAGAGATGTCTATCTCCTCCTGGAAATGAAATGCACAGCGCCTGCTTAATAATTAACCTCTTGGGTGTCATGTAAAATACATGAGAATTAACTCTTTGGTGCTGGAAATCAGTTTGTCCAAAAGGATATCCCAAACCAAGCAGTAACTCTTCACAGGTTCTGAATCAACAAGAACTTACAAACATGAGCCTGGTTGCAAGAAAAAAAAAATGTTGCCAAACCAAATCAATTTCTTTTGAGCTTTGGAGTGATCTACATGGCGAGTATCCGTGTCTTGCCTTCTGAAGGACATTTGTGATAAGCAGCATCATGACGATGGACAAAGATCCTCATTATGTAATCATACTATTACTTGGAGAGGTGTTTTTCATTGATTTGCATGTTTTAATTTCTTAAGAAAGTTATTCAGGCAGAAGATAGTATTTTATACTGGATTAAAAGCTGTAGATGCTTATTTCTAATGGCAAGAGTTTCTATCTTTAACTGTTTTGTGATCATATGCCATTTCAAACACGTGCTTATAAATAGATACCTGTGTGTGGAAAGCGATGCTCTCTGGATGTCTTTAATCAATACGGAATAAGGCTGGAATCCTCCGCTCGTACTACTCACTCATGGTCACATGACTGCTCGCATTATTGTAAAAAAAAATTTTTGTTTAGGGTTCTGGGAAGTCCCTTTGTGATGCTGTATTTGGTTTTTCCCATCAGCGATGCCAGATTCCCTTCAGGTATAATTTTAAATGCCTTTGGTTGCCAGCTTGTCCACCCTGTTTCTGGGATGGTCTCAATTTCTAATGGCATGGGTGATATATTTGCTGTACTCTTAAGCACGTGTCTCTTTCTTTTTCTCAGACACTTATTTTAGTCCAGCCACTAAATAGTCACAGGCTTGAACCTGGTCTTTTAGTTCTTTTGAACCAGCAGGTGTAATGATCACAAATGTATATATAGTAGAAAGAGATAGAAATGTCACTGAGTATGAATGTGGCTCCTGGGTTCCTACCTCTTCTTGTTTGGCATGAAAGGACTTGAGTACTCTGGGAAAAATCTGAAAGATGTCATATCTGATGTCCTGATCCTCAAGGTGATCTTTGAAGTAAAGATGAATAGAGATTCATGCGACTTTGATTTTCCGGTTATTCTCTTTAAGTAGTAAAATGGCATAACAAGAAACATAAACTTGCCCAGAAGATGGCATTGACCAAAAGATTTGTTATTGTTAAAATTAGACAAATACATCATTTTCCTTCCTCCAGCCCAGGAGGTACCTTCAACCTACACTCTCTTCTCATGTGACAGTGTTTGCTTGCTATCTGGGCTAAGTCTTTCTGTTTCAAATTTAAGAACTCTTGTTAAAATTCTAATGATTTCTAGACGTATAAGTTTCTCTACGTCCCTTAAGGGCCAGTAAGTCTATGAATTAATTTTCTTTACTTCTCTGTAAAGTGGGGAGAAGGAAGCACTGAAAATAACCTTAAAGCAAAATGAGTATCAATGTGTGCATTGCTTAAAGTTAGAGGGGCATATTTACCTTCGAAGACTGCATCGAAGTCTTTCTTCTGAGGTCCTTCCTGGCACTATCGCTAATTAGAAAAAAGTGGGTTTTCTCGACACCATCATTCAGACTAAGCAGCAAGCTGCAGAATAGGGAAAGGTCTTTACCAATAACACATCTGACAGAGGGCTAATATTTAAAGTACATAAAGAACTAAAAAAAAAAAAAACCCTGAACATCAATAAAATAAATAATCCAATTAAAAATGTAGTGTGGAATTAAATAGAGTTCTCAAAGGATGAAATACAACTGACTGAGAAACACATGTTCAACATTTTTAGTCATCATGGAAAAATACGAATCAAAACTACTTTGAGATTCCAACTTACACAAGTCAGAATGGCCAAGATAATGAAATGAATGACAGCTATGTGCAAGGGGAACATTTATCCTCTGCTGGAGGGAAGCGCAAGCTTGTCCAGCCACCATGGGGATCAGTGTGGCAGTTCCTCAGGAAGCTAGGAATAGATCTACCTCGGGATCCCGATATGCCAGTCTTGGACATATACTCAAAGGGCTCTACATCCTACCTCAGAGCCCCTTGCTCATCCATCTTCACTGCTGCTCTATTCATGATAGTCAGAAATTGGAAAAAGCCTAGATGTCCATCAGTAGACGACTGGATAATGAACATGTGGCACATTTACACAATGGAGCATTATTCAGCAGTTACAAAACAAAATCATGAAATTTATTATAAACGGATGCAGCAAAAAAACCCCCCCTGAGTGAGGTAACCTAGATCCCAAGATAAATATGGTATGTGTTCTCTATATGTGATTGTAGCTTTTACACCGCCCACAGGAACGCTATCATCTGTGTAACCCATAGGGGTGAGTTATAGAGTATGGGACAGGCGGTATGGTGGGGTAAAGATCCTGAGGACCATTCAGCAAAGCCAGAGTCAGAATTTGAGAGTCTCTATTAAGCCTGCCAGTGACTGCCTGGAGAGAGAGTTCTCATAGAGCGCCTCGTTGCTAGTTGCAGGGGGAAGCAGAACAAGCAAGCAGTTTAAATAAAAAGCAGAAGTTAGCTGGGGCATCTTGACCTCAAATCCTTGGGATAGGAGTTGGGTAATTTTCTAAGGGATTCTCACATAAAAAGAGGGGTAAATATATGTGTGCTGTGTGTGTGTGTGTGTGTGTGTGTGTGTGTGTGTGTGTGAGCTCTGAGTTAGACCTTACATGTCTGCAACAGGGACAAAATGGAGGAACCTTGGCCCAGTGAAAGGAGGGAGAGGAGGGTCTTCCAGGAAAGGGGAAATAGAATATACAGCTATGGAGAGACAGGCAGGAGACTGGTAAAGGAGAATTAAATGGAGAGGCAGAGGGAAGTGGGGACCAAAGGAGGGAAAACAGGGAGGGACAACTAGCATCAAGCAGCATTTGAGGTATCATATGGAAATCTACTATAACAGAAACTTTGTAAAATATAAACAACTCTGGCAATAGCCTATAAACTGTTTTCAAGATAATCTCTTGTCAATGGTTTTCTTTCCCACCCCCAAGAAGATCTGGGTACTGAATAGGACCTCAAGTATGATAAGTGAGCACTGAGCTACAGTCCCGCTCTTCAACTCTTGTGTTTCTGAGACTGGGTCTTGCTATGTAGCTTCTCTTCGTCCTTCGGAGGTCTGGGATTGCATTCGTGTGCCACTGCTCCCGACAAACACGAAATTCTTGAGGGAGTGTTTGTTTTGTTTTTGTACTTCCTTAAGCAATCCCAAGGTAAACATTCGATTAAATGGCGAGCGAATGAACGGAGGTTGTTTCTTCCGGTCTCTTAGAGCATTTTGAAACAAATCTAGATTTTTTTCCCTTAAAATAATTCTTTCTAGGAAAGATGTCTTCATACCCTGTGCCAGGCACATTTCTAAATCAGTGTTAGGGATATAAAGTAAATGTAATATGAAATTTCCCCCTATGACAAAAATGTAAATATGCATGATTACTAAGAATTTTATTCTAAGGGTAGCACCATTTAATGATTTTGGACAGTGTTGAGTTGAAAGACTACTTCAAGGAAAGGGAAACATGGTAGCAAAATGGTGTAAGCAGGGAGCGGGGGCAGGGAGATGAGGGAGAGGACAGAGGGGAAGAGCAACTGAACTAAAGCATGCATGAAAATCTCCTAAGGAAACCTGTTACTTTGTATGCTAATTGAAAATAAAAAAGAAGGAACACTTTTAGTGAAATCCAGTATGTTTAAGCGAATTTACAGCAGAGTGCCAAGGGAGTGCACTGCTGAGAGTCTGTGGCGAATGTCATACTTAGACCTAAATTTCATGGCCTTTTTCTCTATCTTATTTTTCTTAATCGAAGCTTTTCTAATACATTACTCTGAATATGTTTTAATTTTGTTTTATTGTTCTCTAACTTACCCACCAGGGAGGTTTAGCTAAATAATATGAGGCAGACATCATAATATGTTGGGAGCAATTCTCACCAGGTTTCAAAGTCACTGTAGACCATGTCTGCCTGCCTGTTTGTCTATCATCTGTATGTTTGTCTGTTTATCCTATCTCCTATCTATCTATCTATCTATCTATCTATCTATCTATCTATCTATCTATCTATCTATCTATCTATCATCTATCTATCTATCATCTATCTATCTATCATCAATCAATCATCTATCTGTCATAAAAAGTGCACAGAAAGGAATTCAGAGATGACTTAAAAGTAAGACAAGAGACTCATGGGACTGGGGACCTAGCTCAGTTGGTAAAGTTCTGGCTTTGCAAGCAGAAGAACCTGGTCCAATACCCAGAATTCATGTTAAACAAAAGAGAAAGAAACCAAGGTATAGTGGTGTTCTCTTGTATTCTCAGTTCTGGGAAGGTGGAGACAGCCAGATGCCTGGGTTCACTGACCAGCCAGCCTAGTCTACCAGGAGAGTGAATTTCAGGTCAAAAGAAAAGGCTTTGTCTGAAGAAAAATGGTGGATAGTACCTGAAGAAAATTACCACAAGTGCCCTCTGGTTCTCGTGCATGCACACACAGCATACACAAAGTGCTTTAAAATGTTATTTTATTTGTTTATGATTGTGTAATACTTCTACCTACATCAAAATATTATACATTTTAAACTGAGGACAATGTGTTGTTTTATTAGTTAACTTTTAGTACATTTTTTTCCCCTAAAGCAATTCAAAGATACATTTTTCTTAATCTTATTCATTTTATTTTATATGTATATGTATAAGTATTTTGTTTGCACGTATGTATGAACACCACATGAGTGTGTGATGTCTGCAGAAGTCAGAAGAGGACATTGGATCTCCTAGAATTAGAGTTATGGGTGGTTGTGAGCTACCATGTGGGTGCTAGGGGCTGAACCCTGGTTCTCTGCAAGGGCAACACATGCTGTCAAGTTATGTTTTAAACACAAGTTTATTTTTAGACTTAGTTTTCAATGTTTAGTGTAGTTAAAGAACATGTATCAGAAAAACAAAAAGAAGTGCACCAGACTTCACTTAATTATGGAAGTCAAATTCCAATCTAAAGCTCATCTTCCAGTGGTTTTTGTTAAAATATGTCCAACAGATTTCCTTCTTCTGAGATCCCAATCAGATATTCTTGCAAAACTAATTTGAAGATAGTGCATTTTAATGTTTTTAACAAAGACATTCAAACTCCCTCAAACTCTTCATTCGGAAGACGTAAGAACAGTGTTCAGATAGGCGTGTTTCCATCGAGGTCGTTACAGTGCTTTCTCCACGCAATCAGATGATGACGGGAACATTTCCAAACACTCACTTCCACAGTGTTCTTTCCATAGCACGAGTTTCTCTTGTAAAGCCATTGTTTTCTCGCTTATTGTTAGAGCATCTAATTTACCTTGAGCAGGCTGATTAAGTGCTGGTGTGGCGTTGCCAGCTTTTCTGCGGCCTTCTGTTGTTCACCCCTCCCACATTTGCATTATCAGCTTCTTTGTGGAGACATCTTAAAGTCAGTGGAGCACTGGGTTAGGGTTAGCTTTATTAAAACTAGGTCATATGACCTGTGAGGCAACTCAAACTACGACTCCACCTCGGGCAGTGCTGAAGACTACAGGCAGGGCTGTGGCTCTCCGGAGCCCCCTGTGGGAAACAGGCAGGTCAGCAGCACCCTGCCTGCCAATCAGAAGTATGCTCAAGGTTAGAGTGCCAGAGCTGATCCGCGGGTTACACATGGGTAAATTTCTAGTTCTCTCTCTTTTTTTCATAGATCGAAATATAAGGAAGGGCAGTGGGTGAAAGTGCTTGTGGCCAACGCCGACACAAATTTGACTTCTGGAACCCACTTGGAGGATGGAGAGAACCAACTCCAGCAAGTTTTCCTCTGATCTCCATAAACGCACCATGCATATATTCACCCCCGTAAATATATGAATGTAATAAGAGATCTGCCTTCTTCTGCCTCCCATTGCTCGGCTCAAATATCTCGGTTTTTAAAAAAAGGCAATTGAAAGAATGGTCTGGTATACCCTTCCAGATTTGTACATCCGGTTAGCGGAAGGTTACTGTTGTATGGGAGATCGCTAAATTGGAAGCTAGCACTTTCTTTTTAAAAAATAGATTTACTTTTAAAATTAGTTTTAATTTATGTGTATGGGTGTTTTGCCTGCATGTTCGTTATACGCAATATGTACATGCTTAGTGTCTGAGAAAGGGTGCCATATCTACTGGACCCAGTGTTACAGATGGTTGTGAGAAGTCAAGTGGATGCTGGGAATTGAACCCACGTCCTTTTGTGGGACAGCCGTTGCTCTTCACTACTGAGCCCTCTCTCTAACCCCAAAAATGGTATTTTCAATTGAGGGTTTGAAAACTCTCTTGAGTCACCAAGGCGTAGGTAATCCATCATTTTTAAGGTCCCATCAAGCAAAGAATCGACCAAAAGTAGAAACAGTAATGGATTTGAGGACAGAGATAATTACATCACAGTAGTGATTCGAAACAAACTTAATCGAACCTTCTTTGGTTGCTCACTGATTACCTTCAAACAAAGATGTGTATTTACAGCTGGCTGAAGAGTGCCTTGTGCTGTCACTGTCTCATTGCTGCGAGCACTGGGGTGGCTTTCAGTCATGTGTCTTCTGTTTAGAAAGTCTGTTTCTTAGCTAGGCAATGCACTGCATAGACTGGATATGCATCGGCTTGGAGAAGTAAGCAATTCAGCCTTTCTTCACTTAAAAGATATATCTATATCTCTCAGTATAGATATAGTTACACATAGTTATATATATAACTATGTTTATATACCTATCTAGATTTAGTTTACAATTTTGACTCTGTGTGTTTCTGTGTGTGTGTAGAAGACAGAGGTCTCCACTGGGTGTCTTCCCCAGTCACTCTCTACCTTATTTCTCTCTATGTATGTATGCATATATATGCATATATACACACGTGTGTGTGTGTGTGTGTGTGTGTGTGTGTGTGTGTGTGTTTTGCAGGTACACATGAATGATGTACAGTGTCTTCCTCAGTCACTCTTCACCTTACTTTTAGAGGCAACGTCTGTCTTCCTGGACTTGATGCTCACTGTTGTCTGAGCCTGTTAGGAAGCCATGAGGATCTGGTTGTCTCCAGCCCTCAGCATCGGAGCTCAGAGGTGTGCTTTGCCACCACAGCTCCTATATGGCTGTTGGACATCTGAACACAGGTTTTCACCCTTCCTCATCATGGTCTTTATGAACTGAACCATCCTCTCCAGCTTATTTGTGAAACGGGGTCTTTTGGTGAACCTAGACTCACTGATTTGGCTAGGCTGGCTGACCAGGCAGCCCCAGAGACTCTCCTGTCTCTGCCTCCCTAGTGTGAGAGTTACAGGCAAGTACCACTGTGCCCAGAGTTCTTATCTGGGTGCCAAGGGTTCTGAACTCAGGCTTTTATAATTGCAAGGGAGACACTTTACTGAGACATTTCCTTAACCTCTCCTTCCTTACTTTTGGTACCAAATTATTACTATCTTCCCAGAGAAGAAGGTAGTTGGAGTTCTAATCTACTATTGATTTTGAATTAATGGAATATTTTTTTGTGCCATCTGATTCTGTATTGCCCCTTATTTCTGGGAAAACAGAGCATTATGTTTTGTTTAAGGTTTATTTGCTAGCTTTGTAGTGTGATAGCACCTCTAAGCTTAAAAATCCCTGGGGCAGCTGGAGAGCAAAACTCTTTTTCTCAGTACCCCCCCCCCCCCCCCCCCCCCCCCCCCCGCCGCGCCACCCCTTTCCTGAAAAATATCCTGGGAGAAGAGTAAACTGTTATGGTATAGAGGAATTGCAAATGATGTGTGCCTACAGTGTTGATGGGTGTTGCCACAGCTGAACAATTCCAGCAACCCAGTGACAGGGCAAGAAGGGGAGCTGGAGAGCAAGGGCTGAGTTTTAAGAGCATGGAGATGTGTACAATTAGACAGTGTCCCTGGGAATTTCCTTCCTTCTCCCTCCTTTGCTCACCGCTTCCCTCACCTTGCCTGCATGATTTCTACAAAACAGGAACATGTTTACAAAATTATGTGGTCTGAAAGAGGAGAAACGAATATGAGAAGCTTAAAGGAATTAAGAATTCAAGAGATTTCTGAGCTTGTGCAGAAAAACGAGTCCATGAGAGCAGTCCAGCGCTGAGCACTAGGGTTGAGGGTTAGGTGAGCATTTGTGCATGAAATGACTAGAGGTCCGATGTGGGTGGCCACCTGTGAGCAGTCATCTATGGTCGCAGAGCCCAGGTGGGCTAAGGAAAGCATTTCCTTGAAGAGAGTGTGACTGCCTTTTGAAAATTCTGATTTTTCTCTACCTTTGTCCTCAGGAGGGATTGGACACATCTCTCCCTTCTCCCTGCCAAAGGAAGCATTGCTAAATCAATGGAAACTTGACCCACTGTCCTTTTACTTCAGGCTGCCACAGAAAGGCTTGTGAAAGATGAGAAGGGAAGTGCTGGGCACATCAAGCATCTTCCTGGGAGAGAAATAGGGAACCAGTGTTTCAAACCTGTTCAGATGAAAACAAACAGACACCTACCAGTCAGGATTCACAGTAATTTTGTGTTTATGCTTACAAAGCATGAACAAAAATAGAATATCTCCTGCTTTCAACATCACCCTCAGAATGAGAAATAAGCTGCCTTTCCCTTGCCCTTCTCAGCGTGACTTTGATCCCATAGAGAAGACAAGCTTTGGAATCAAATTTTGTATTTAAATTCTATGAAGGACGTCATTATGGTGATGTCGAAAGGGAAACTGGGTAAATGTCAGGAGTCTGGTCCCTGGTTGTATCCCCAGGTGGCCTTCCTAATCCTCGGCCACAGATGGCTTTGTTTATGCGCTTCCCCAGAAAAGGTGGATCTATTTTGAGCTGAGATTCAAAGATGATCTTCCTCCCCAGTATTCTATCATACTTGTAAGGCAAAAAAAAAAGTATACTATGTGTTAAAATTCCTATTTCCTACTCTGAAATGCACTTGAAAAATTATCTGCGTGCTGGGGAGAGAGAGGGAGAGAAAGAGAAAGAGAGAGGGGGAGAAAGAGAGAGAGAGAGAGAGAGAGAGAGAGAGAGAGAGAGAGAGAGAGATTTTCTCTAATTCTTGACATGCAAGCACAAAGATCTGAGTTTGTATCCCTAGCATTCATGTAAAAGGCCAGCTGTGGGGCCCATATGTGTAATCCCAGCACTAAGAAGCAGGTGGTCTGGAGCTCACTGCCAGACAGGTTGCTCCCTCTCTCAATGTGAGATCTCCAGATTCAGTGAGATGGGAAGAATACAGAAGGCATCCAACAATGACCTCTGGCTGGCCTCCACACATGCACGCACATAAGTGCACACACACACACACACACACACACACCAACAATGTTTCTAATTTTTAAAAGACACTCAAGATGGGTGATGAGCTGGAATAGGTAGTGTGCTGGAAAATTCATAAACATTTTTCAAAAGAAAATACACAGATCATCTACAGGTTCACGTATGAAAAAAATGCTCAATATCGTTAGGAAAATGCGAATCAAAACCACATTGAGATCTACCTCACACCTGTTCGAATGCAATTATAAAAAAGATGACAGAGAAGCACAGATGGGCATGTAAAAACCCTGTACTCTGCTGGAGGAATTTAAAGTTGCTGTCTTGAAAAAGAGTATGAGGATTCCTTCAAATTGAAAGAAAAACATATGACTCAGCAGTCACAATTCTTGTATATACCCGAAAGAAATGAAGTCAGCATGTCTACTGTGCATCTGCCTTCCCGTGTACAGTATCTGTTTTCTGTAACAGTAAGATACGGGAGTAACTTAACTACCCATCAACAGGTGAGCAGATAAGGAAAACAATGTACATATACATAATGGTTACCATGGGACCTTAAGAAAGCAAAAGAGTTTGTCATTTACAATAACACAGATGAGCATGGGGGAAACGTTATAATCAATGAAAGGACCAGGAACCACAACACATGAAGTGCTGCTACCCGTACATGGACTCTAAAATGTCAGCCCACATAAGGAGAGTACAATAGCAGTTGCCACAGGCTGGGGGGCAGGGGGAGAAAGGTGGAAGATATTAGTCAAAGGGTACAACATCTCCTTAAGATAGGCAGTGTCCTCATTTGCTTCCCTGTTGCTATGATGAAAACACTGACCAAAAGCAACTCGGGGAAGAAAAAGTTTATTTTATCTTACAACGTACAGTCCATCATCAAGGGGAGCCAAGGCAGGAGCTCAAGACATAAGCCTGGAGGGAGGAAGTGAAGCAAGGATGATGGAAGAACTCGGCTTATTGCTTTAGTGTCTGGCTCATCTTCAGTTATCTTTGCAATCAGCCCAGGTTCACCTGCCTAGGGATGTAACTGCCCTTAGCAGACTGGTACCTCCGACGTCATTTAGCAACCAAGAAAATACCCTACAGACACACTCACAGACCAATCTGATGAAGGCAGTTCTTCAATGGAAGTTTCCAGTTCTCATGTGTGTTGGGTTGATAGCAGAGGTTAGCATCCTAGCAGTAAACTAAATTTTTGAGGCCTATCATTCAAATAGTAAGTATATTAGGTAATGAGAATGCTGATTAGCTTGATTCAATCATTCTAAAATGTTTACATATATATGAAACATCACATTATATCTCATAAATACAGACAGATATCATTCATCAAATTAAAAAAAAAAACATGGTGGGCTGGAAAGATGGCTCAGTGGTTAAGAGCACTTACTGGTCTTGCAGAAGATCGGGGTTCCCTTCCCACCACCTACAAGGTGGCTAATAACTGCCTGTAACTCCAGTTCCAGGGAATCCAAAGCCCTCCTCTGACCTCTGGGGGCCCATGTATGTACATGACGCTTGTGTGTGCATGTGAGCTCATGAGCACACACACGCACACACACACACACACACACACACACACACACAGAGGCACACACAGTAGTTTAAAAGGTGTGCTTTCTAGTCATTCTTCTTAATTCCTGTTGAGTAAAGACTCCTAACATGGACAATTTTAAGCTACTAATTGATGAGTTCAGTTTACAAAACTGAGCAGTTAGCTGTTCCTTTGATTCTTCAGCCAGAACTGCTTCCTGTTTAAATTAAGATGCTTTTAGAAATGACCCAATCACAGAGGAACTTTGAGCTTTGTGACTGGGGATTGGGATTGTGACATGAATCTGTGAAAACATTCACTTTGATTGTTTCTCAGTAAGGAAAGAGAAATAGAGCTTCTTAGAGAATTTTGAAGTTTGACATGGTTATTGTTTATGGTGTGTGTTTGTATGTGTTCTGAGATGAAGTGATAAGAGAGGGGTAGTTCTTATATGACCGTGTGATATGTGTGTGTAAGTGTTCGTGTGTATGAACATGTGTATTCAGGTGCATGTGTGTGCACCTGTGTATAAGGCAGAGGGTAATGTCAAGTGTTTTAGGATGTAAAATGCCTATAGAAAGATGGAGGCACTGGGGCTTTGTCTCATAAAAGGAAAGGTACTTCCTCTTGGTCCAAAGAATGGAATCTGAGATCTAGCTTTAGCCCTGGGTGGAGACTGACATTCTGAATTGCTTTAGAGATTAGGCCCTTACACATTGTCCTGTCTTCCTTTTAGAATCAACCTAGCTGGATCTGTTAATCACCTGGACAGAACACTGCTTTTCAGAAAATTTGATTCACCTGAAGACATGCCCAGATATGGAAGGGACGTGTAAGAGCAAAAGTTATGCTTTAAATTTTAATTACTGTACCTAAGAGATCTATAGAACAAGGACATAATTTCCTGGAGTGCTTGTTGGTGCTATTCAAGTGAGGTACAGAAAAACAGAATCCTGTAATCCCACTTGCCCTATGGCAGATGGCCTGGAATGTTGGGTGGAGAATGCCAAGATCCCATTTAGTTGACCTAAATACAACGGGAGTGCTCAGTCACTTGTAGGGAGATAACATGGACAGAAAGTGCTTCAGGCTAGATTCTTGCCTCTGATTGGACCTGGTTTGAAGTATGTAGTCTTTTGGGTTCTGCTTTTTTAAGCACCTGTGCCATGTGATTTGGGGCCATTCTATGGGAACTTGGATGTGACAGGTTCACTCCATGGGTGCCTCAGAATGGACCTGGTCAGAGTCCATCTTCCTGGCCAGTATTTAATCAATTGAATTAAAGCTTGCTTGCTTCAAATTTGGCTCATTTGTGGTGGTCTTACTCTCGACTGGATTTGGGATTTACAGATGGTCATCCCCTTAATGAGATGATGTATTCAAATGCCCTTCCACTGATGCTTACAGATCTTCACTGCTCAGCCTGCTGGCCCTTCTGAGTTCTAACTCAAAAAGTGTAACTTTTCCTTCTCTTTCTCTATTCTCCTCCCCCACAAAGATTAAGGATTCTTTCCTTGACACTCTGGGCTTTCTCATTTTCTCGAGAATCCCTCTCTCTGTTCTCTGGGGGCTTACAGACTTCCATGCCTAACTAAAAGGGCGTGACTTCCTCTCCCTCTCATCTCCCTCTTCCTAGAAACTGGTGGGATTTTCAGCTTTTCTGTCCTGTTGTTTTTCTTTTAAGCTCTAAGAAAATGGCCTTTGAGTTTCCTTCTTAATCAACAAGACTAAGACCACCAAATAGAACCCTGGTTCTCTGGTAACATAACCACCTTTCCCGGAGAATTTTAACCATTAAATTACTACAAACTGACCATATCAAGTTTGTCTAGAGGCTGACAATGTTCTAGAATGAATGCTGAAATTTTTTTTTTCCTGGTTTATTTTCACTTAACACTTGATTTTGTGAAAGGAACGTGTTTACTTTCTTACGAAGATTGCCTTTTCTATCCGCGTTTTGTTCCCACGTCTATTTACGATGTCTCGCTCTATCAGCCCGTCATGCGTGCAATTCTTAGGTTTGCTTCTGTTAGGTGGGTCACCCAGGAAAGAGTTGTTCGTAGTATAATGAACACAAGTTCCAAAATGGAGGGCAATCGCCAAAGAAAGAACTTCCTTTAGCTCGTGGATTTTATAATGCTCATTGGCTTTGGATTTTCCAGGAGTTTTGAGTGGTTCTGAATCAGCTGTTCTGCTCTGATTTTTGAAATAAAACACCTTTTAAAGTGATACGAGGAGAAATATGCTTTTAAAAAGCATAGTTTCATTCCTAAAGGAAAGCAAGAGCACAAGGTGGCTGTAACAGAGTCACCCTACCTTCTCACCAATCTGGGTCTCTGCCTTTGTAGTCTTAGCATTTACACTGCTTGTTT
The DNA here is from genome assembly GCA_026225945.1 of Cricetomys ansorgei. NCBI lineage: Eukaryota > Metazoa > Chordata > Mammalia > Rodentia > Nesomyidae > Cricetomys > Cricetomys ansorgei. The sequence goes on along the minus strand of JAMJFZ010001131.1, from coordinate 24,171,413 downwards.
TGAGCAGACATTTTCCAACGAAGGTTAAAGATTGTGGTATTAATCTGCAAAGTTATTCTCCTGGCCTACTTTTTAGTGCTTCTCCCTCCTTTCGGTTTCCCTGGGCTTTTGTGCTTCAAGGCTTGCAGGCAATGAGCATCCTGACTGTATTTTATTCTTTCTCCCCAACTTTTTCAGTGTTGCTTGGCATATCATAGATTTTTAATACATGTTCACTGAAATCCATTTTCAACCTTTTTCAAGTTTCTTTTGCTTATGGGTCAATGTCTCTCAGGTCATAAACATTTCATTCCCATGTACTTAGGATGGGGAATGAGATACAGCATGAATGTTTAAAAAAAAAAGAAAAACCAACCAGCAGCTTTTGATTTGAGATGGTTTTTCATGAGAAAGTATAAGGTTAACAAGAGCCTCCCTAACGGAAGGATTAAAAATCTAGTTACTGAAAATTCATAGTTCTGCACTGACCTGACCCAAATTGCCCTGTTTTGTGTGGGACTGAAGGAATTCTTGGGATGTGGGACTCTCATAGATGACACCATGAAGGTTCTGGGTAAATTGAGACCAGCCGGTCATCCTAGAACTGAACTCATAGCAAAACAGGAGGGACTTTACGGTAGTGTTGTCAGCCTTGGTCCAAAAGTCCACTTTGGAATTGACTCGGGAGATCTGACAATCAGTGACACTCTCCAGAAGTTCTGGCTTAGTCAGGATGCTCTCTAGACATGTGAATCTTAAGTTCCAGCTGAATCTGATGTGGGAACCTCTCTTGTCAGGCCATATTTAGAACAACTGGTCTTGTGACTTTTCCAAGGCACCAACTATCCTGATTTGGGTGAGCTAGGCTTGATAAGAAAGTAGGACTTGATGAGAATGGTATCTTGGGCTGTATTATAGCCTGCTTTTATCTTTGTGATTCTTGGTGGATAAAATAACGAACAAGCAGACAGAAGCTACCATCTGGGCCAGGAGACAGATAAGTGGACCTAGTCCATCAACTTCTCCCATGTACCTCTTATACCTCTTTGGCCCATGTGTCCCTGTTAGACTGGACAGTTCTGATTAGCAGAGCTCAGAACTGTATGTTAGGTACAGTGAGTCCCTTGAGGATGGATAGAGACCAGCCTCCTCACTGTGAATCCACTTTCCATCCCTTTCCACTGAAGAGCTAACCCTCAGTCACAAGCTTAGCCCTTCTCTTTCTTACTGGATCATTATCTAATACAGCCATGGTTACAGGAACAGAAAGACACCAATTTGGAATCTATTTGTAAATTTTTCTTGAAACATAGGTCACCATCAGTCCCAACAAAGGCTCTGTGCTCCTCCTACACTCTCCAACCACCCAACTTTGGTATGGAAGTCCAGCCTTCCTGTTTTACTGTACACTTTATGATATCACCCCTCTACACACAAAGTTACCACTACTTGGCCAAACCTTGAGGTTCTCCTGGAGTTGTCTGTAAATAAATCTGGATCATGGTAAGTGACAAGTGGCCAGCGACCAGCATCTTTCATACGGTGCAAACAGGTTGTCTAGCTTCAGCTGCCCAGACCCCCCGTGCTGTATCTCCAGCTCTTGCATATAGTCAACATTATCAGTTCTCTTACTGTTCCAGAAGACACCAGTCTTCAAACCAATTGTAGGTGGTGCTCCAAATCATTGATTCATCCCAATGTTGCTGGGTGTTCTGTAGCTGGAGAGTATCAGACCTTATTTGTCCTGATTTCTGAGTATGCAGATGTGAGCCTTCTGTCCCCAAACCAGGTAAGGATTCTGTCCCAGCTTGGGAATGAGTGGCTCCAATGAAGACATTCCACTCCACTTGTCCTTCTAGAGCTGAGTTCATCTGAATGGCATCGATTTACTCCGAAGAAGCACCTAACATGCCTTTATCCTCTTTGACGAGTATATGGCTCTCTTTATTGGGAAACTCCTCCAACACTGAGATTGCAAATCAGTTTTCACTCTGAAAAGAAAGACACAGTCGTAAAAGTAAAGGAGGACTGGGAAGATGGCTCAGCAATTAAAAGCACTGGCTGTTCTTCCAGAGAACCTAGGTGCAACTCCCAGGACTCATTGGCAGATTGCCCCAGAAGACTCAACGCCCTCTTCTGGCCACTATGGACATTGTACATACACGGTGTACAGGCACACATTCAGGCATTCATACACACAAAAGAATAAGTTGAACCTCAAAAAACTGAAATAAATTAGATATTATATTTCACAAAGTAGAAGACCTGAAGGCAGAGCTGCCAGAAAGATATAGCAAAGATCTAAAGAATATGGAGAAGACATGAAGGAGGGGTTTTCGTGGAGGATTGTTATTCAGCCAAAGCCAGGAAAAACAAACAAACAAACAAACCAAAAAACAAAAGAAAAAGAAAAAAAAGAGAAGATTGTTTGACAAAAGCAGCAACAGTAGGAAGAGGAAGATTTCTGTGCCTTTGAGGAGGTGGTATAGAATAGGGGGCTGGCAAAAGAGTAGCAAAAATTAGGGAGCGTGGTGGGCCTGGTCTAGGCAGCCCACTGATGCCTGACTTGGAAAAGCCGTCCTTAGACGTGGTGTCTAATTCAGCCTTCCTGTCCCATCCAGACAGGCTTCAGATCGTAGCACAACTGTAAGGCAAGCTAAGCTGCCAGTGGTAGACACTGGAACCCAGAGCACTGGGCAACATGGAAAGTGTTCCTACAAGAAACGGATTGTGCCACAAGATATGCCTGGAGGTTGTGCCCAAAGTTTCTCCAGTCAGCCACGGTGCCTGCACTGCCTGGGGCATAGAAACATGTGAAGTTCTCTGTGGAAAACTGACGAGGAGTGAATTTATCATTAGGCGCATTTGCATCCTCAGACAAAATGCCAGGTCTTATTACTGCAACAGAGAGAATGACGAAGACATTTTCTTCATGATGATGACTTGAATCTCTTTATACAGGGCTGGATTAATTCTTACATGGCCTGCCTGTCTTTTTAGGATGAAGCTACACCATCATTGCTCATAATCAGGCAACCTTCTCAGAGTCAATAGCTGTCACCTGCTTCCCTAGGTTCCAGGAAACTAGATTCCTTAACTGACCACAGACTATTACAGATTTCTTTCTGTTGTCAGAAAGGTTTCCATCCACGTTGCAAAGCTCTACCTTTATTTTGTGGCTGAAAACCATATGACTGAGCTATGACCTTCATGGACTCTGCTGGATAGTTTTATGTCAACTTGACACAAGCTAAAGTCATCTGAGAGGAGGGAACCACAATTAAGAAAATGCCTCCATAAGATCAGTTTGTATACATGCCTGTAGGGCATTTTCCTAATTAGTGATTGATAGCCGAAGGCCTAGCCCATTATGGGTGGTGCCATTCCTGGGATGGTAGTTCTGGGTCCTGTAAGAAAGCAGGTTGGTAAGCCATGAAGAACAAGCCAATAAGCAGCACCTGTTTAGTATATCTCACACATGATGCCAAGATGGTGATGGGTCATGGAAAGACAGCCAGATAGAAGGTAAGTTCCAGCCTCACACACACATAGGAGAAGTCCCTCCACAGGGCTTCCACCTCTTTCCTAAAGAGGCCACATGTCCTCTCCTTTGTTGTCCTCCCAGCCAATAGAGGCAGCCACCCCAACCCTTCTTGGACTGTACCTCTCTTTTCCCTTCCCACTCAGGACTCTTTATAACCTGCCATTTGTCTACGGGCCATGTCCGTCTCCACTCTATCCAGAGGCAGCCTTGTTGCTCTGGGGCACATATCCCTCCCTCCCTGTCCCTGTTTCTTGTCCTATGCCCTTTGTCCCTCTGGAGCAAATATATCTTCTTCATGCTAAGAATCTGATGCCTGGGTGAGTTCTGTGCCGACTCTGGTCCTTTTAGCTGCACTTGGTACCTCTGCATCAGGGCCTCCAGGTTCCTGTCCTGACTTCCTTTGATGATGAGCAGAGCTGTGGAAGTGTGGGCCAGATAAACCCTTCTCTTTCCAAGTTTCTTCGGTCACGGTGTTTCATCGCATTAATAGAAACCCTGACTAAGATACGGACTTTTCATGAGAGTCTCATCCTACTCCTGAGAGCTACAAACCCATTTTAGTTTGCTATTACCCAGAAATCTTTGGAAGCTTGTAAAGACAGAACAGCAAGGTGGTAATGCGGCAGGGCTGGGGGTGGGGTGGGGAGAAGTGATTCTTTTTTAAATCTTTGAATTGAAAACAAATCATTGAATTAAAAGAAAATCTGAACGTGGTACAATCACACTAGAGCTACTAACCTAGAGCTCGGGTGGTAGGCAGCAGCAACTCTCTGCTCTTCCTGCTCGCTTTACCAGCTGCCAGCCTTGACCCTGGAACTTTCCTCCGATTTATCTACAAATTTGTTCTTCTTTTGGTATTCTAAGAGTTGGGTACTCTTTCCCAACTCCTCCCAGAGCTTCCCTGTCTTCTTACCTACCCAACTTCATGTTCTGTCTGTCCCCACCCTCTCAAAAACATAAAACAAAGATCAAAACAAACAAGAAACCAATCGAACAACGACATAGGAAAACAGAAAGCACCTCACACAGATCCTTGGAGTCTGTTCTGTGTCGGCCTGCGCATGGGGCCTGCTTGGAGTACGGATGACATACTCAGTGAGACTCTAGTGGGGAAAATCGATTTTCCCCTTCCCAGCAGATATTAACTGCGAATAGCTTGTTGATTAGGGGTGGGACCTTGTGTCCACCTCCTTTTCTCTGCTAGGATTTAGTCTGGTCTGAACTTGTACGGGTCTTCTGCGTGCCGGCACAGTCTCTTATATGGGAGTCAGTTTTGTTCTGTCTGGAAGACACTGTGTCCTTGGAGTCCTCCATCCTCTCCTCTTACAATCATTATGGCTCCTCTTCTCCATGGATCCCAAGCGATGAGCAAAGGGTTTTGATAAAGCCATCCCATTTAGGGCTGAGTGCTTACAAGTCTCGTGCTCTGTGCACACCAGCCAGGCGTGAGCCTCCGTGTTGGTTTCCACCTACTGCAAGCAGCTTCTCTGATGCGGATTGAGTGAGGCGCTGATCTGAGGTTCAGCAGTTTGTCATCAGGAGCCACTTTATTGCTTCGTGCCTTTGGAGAGTGACAGTAGTAGGCACAGATGTGTCTTTATCTACCTTTGGATTAAACGAAGGAATATATGTAGAGACTTGGAAACCGTTTGAAAACATCTGGTTTCTCCTTTTCGTCCTTTTGTGACGTGCTTTACTACAAAGGTGAGGGGCGAGGCTCACTTCCCCTGAAAAATGATTTTGTTGAAAAAGCTGCCATTTAACAAGTATTTTATGATTTTTCTTCTCTACAATGGAAGCAGTTAATTTAAGAAATAAAAAAAAAAAAAAAAAAAAAAAAAACACCACCACCACCACCAACAAAAACCTGCGTGAGAAGCAGGTTTTTGTCTTAGATCTACAGAAATGGAAGTGTGTCAAGGTTAAACTTGCCAAGCCCAGCTAGCACTAATGAAGTTAGAGTCTGCTTTTCTTGATGCTCTGGGAGATTTTACCCAGCTCTTTCTACATAAAAGCTTTTTAGGACGCTCAGCTACTCTTTGCTGTGTTTGGAAAGGGCCAGTTCCTTTCTAATGAGAGATGGCTGGAGATAACAAACTCATTATCCACGGACTACCAGAGAGTTGTTATGTGGAAATGACTTTCACTCACTTTTGATCGGGTGGTGTGAGATATATAAATCTAGTAATAAAAGGACTAAGCTCTCGTGGGTAAGCCCTGAGGTGTTCAACTCCTCGATGTCTTGCCCTTTTAAATTAAATTAGAGTTTCTCCCTTTATCATTTAGGCAGCAACACTGCTTTCTGCTCCAGCTCCGTGAATTCTTCCAGAGGTGTAGAGCATAGAAGCCCATCCAGTCCCTGCTTTCGCAGTGTTTTGAAGAGGAATGGAAGGGGTGAATGGTAAAGGGTGATGGTGGTGCTTTGCAGCACGGAATTGTTCCCCTCATGGCTCTTTTTATGAAGCATGGCCGAACAGAAGAAACACGGTGATCTCTATGTGTCCTGTCTTCTCCCTACCGGAACATCTGCACAATGTGGCTTTTCTGCTTTGGCTTGCGTGGCCCTGTGACAATACTTTAGTAGAAACACAATCATTTTGGATTCAATGCATGCTTAAAATTTAACCTGAGACCTCCTTATGCCTTGTCAATATTTCATACTCTGTAAAAACCTAGACTTTTAATCTCCCCACCCACCCCTCTCTCTCTTTGTGTTTGATTGCAAGAAGCCAGAGGTCAATTCTCCATCTTATTTTATTTATTTATTTATTTATTTATTTGTTTGTTTGTTTTTTTGAGACTGGATTTCTCTATTGTAACTCTGGCTGTCCTGAAACTCACTCTGTAGACCAGGCTGGCCTTGAACCCACAGAGATCCACTTTGCCTCTGCCTTCCCAGTGCTGGGAGTACAGGTGTGCGCCACCACTGCCCGGCTCCATCTTATTTTTTAAGACAATGTCTCCCACTGAACCTACAGCTTGTTGATTGGAGAGACTGACTGGCCAGCAAGCTTAGGGAAGTGTGTGTTTCTGCCCCAACCCATTGCACTGTGGCAACAGATGTGTACCCACCCCTGCCTGAGTTCCTGTGTGGGTTCTGGAGATCTAAACTCAGGTCTTTGTGTTTGTGCAGCAAACGCTTTACCAACTGAGCCTGCATCCCAGCCTTCCCTCACAAAAATTAGAAATACAGATATCCAAAATTGTAGGATTTAACTGAAAGTCAACCAGCTGCTTGCGCATCTTGATCTCTCCCGCGCTGACGACCTTTCCCTGGACTCTGTCTCGTGGCAGTTTTGTTTTCTTCTCCATAGGAAAGCTCTTTAGCAGGGGTCCAAAGTGTCCTCTCTGCATATCATACATTTTTACACAAGACAGCTGGGTCCTGCCTCTGATGTGCTAGAGGACAAGCTGTCAGAAAAATCCCCCAAGTGATATGATTGCCTTTAATTCTTCCAGAAGGATCTGCTCGACTCTTAAAAGCATCAACAGTCAGGGAGTGGGAGGCAAGAGGAGATGTTCGCATGCTGTCAGTCCTGGTCCTCAGTGGGAGATATTTCAGGAGCTCCTCCTCGAGGTCAGGTCATCTAACATCAACTAATAACCCATCTTTCTGAGGGCGGTGGCTAGCGACACCCTTGGGTACTTTGAATTTATGAAGGAGGGAAGGGATTTTCTCATGATGAAAACATTTACTAGACTGTTGTTCTTGAAGTTGCAAAACCTATGAAACCAGTTCTTGATCCTGATTTTGAAAGTATAGTTTTAAAGGAGAACTGTCTTCTTGGAGTGGTTTGTCTGGGTATAGAATGGAAACGGGAATGTGGTGAGTGGTACAAAGAAGTCTGGGAACTGGTTAAAAGGCCTGAGCACTGTCCACCCTTTCACACAGCATTTAAACCCTAGACAAATGACAAGGGAGAAATACAGAATCACAGACGCAGAGGATTTGCTAAAATTAAAAAAAAAATACACGGATAGTTGTTGGTTGATCAGTTACTAATTGTAAAGAACGTATGTATTAAGAATTATGTATAAAAGTTAAGCATGGCCTTTGTCACCAACGAACTTAAAGGGCAGCAGGATAGATGAGCTCAACCTCTGTGTAAGTATGATTAAATTAGAAGGTGAAAAGCACTGGGAATGAGGCTAGATCAGTGCCATGGCTGATCACTGGAGGGAAAACTCATTTTAGGCTGTGTGGATCTGGGCATTTCATAGAAGACAAGAGCATCTTATCTGGGTCTTGAAGAACCAGAGGTTTGAGAAGGTGAGGAATGGATGAATGCATGAATGCATGGGAAAGAAGGAAGGAAGGAAGGAAGGAAGGAAGGAAGGAAGGAAGGAAGGAAGGAAAAAGCAGTCCAAAGTCAGTGGCGTAACAGAGGTAATAAGAGGTGTATACAGGAAATGGCCTGCAGCTGAAGTCCCATAGAGTTAAAATACTTATATGGAGGAGATGGGGAAGAGGAACTGGACTGTGAAAAATCGGAAATCTGTAGATCATGACAAGATGCCTCCTTATTTTCCTAGGTACTGAGTCTGGCTTGGATACGAGGAAGTAAAAAGTAATGTATACAAATATGTAGATACTAACCAGCATACTTTGCAAAAGCACACTGGGCCTCCCTAAGTACTTAACCCGGAAGTAATACTCCTCCCTTGCATCTTACACACTTTCTGGAAGGAAGTGTGGGAAGACTTCCGGATCTGTGTGCTGTGACACAAAGGAAGATGAGTCTTGCTTTAGACACGCTTTATTTCAGAGCATCCCAGCTGACCACCAGATTTAGAGAAACAATCAGCAGCTCAAAATCTAAGCTAATGGACAAAAACAAGGAACAACAGGCCCACTAATCTCCAGATCATCAAAGGAAATGAAATTCTGAAAAAAAAATATTCCTATAATGCTAAATCTCAAGGCCTCATTTAACCTGTACTTCTGATACTGGGCATGCAGAAGGAGAAAAATCCCTTTTGCTCTTCTGGTGTTAACGACAGTAACAAAACCACTTCTCGTGTGGAGTCAGACCGTGGCTCATTCTTTTCTGGGGAGTCTGAAATGATAGCATCATGGCCTGTCTGCTTATCAACCCATTTGACAGATATTTAATCATTACTGTGATTTCAGAATTTTCCTAACTCCTTCAAACTGTGTTGACACATGAACTTGCTTGGTTACTGCAACTCCCCTCTTATTTTGTCACAGGTTATTTTTGCTGATGGGTGATAGTTTACACCTTTTCTTTATGTCATGTAACACCTACTTAAAAAGATGTTTTAACCCAAGAGTTGGAAGGACAAGAGGGCTCCTGTGGAAAGAAATGAGCCTTTGGTACATGCCAGGTGGCCCAATGAGAGCTTTCCTTTTGAGCATTGTAGCCTTCAATTCCCACTAAAAACCTACCAGGGAGGGCTTAGACACTCTGTTCTCGGATAAATACTCAGGCTCAGTCTGTAGAAGTGGACTAAAATCCCACAGGCCTGGGATCCAGCTTCTCTTTCTCCTTACTTTGTCATCTTTTGAGGTTTTGAACTCCATGAAAACTGTTATGCTTTTCTGATCAGTTTGCCAGGAACCTTAGAAATAAGTGGATGGATTTGGCTCACAAGCCTGGTGATTCAGTTTTATTCCACTTTTATTTCAGTCTTCTGTAACCCCTGGCACACCTGCTGATATACATGGAGGGGTCTGAATAGAGGAAAATAGGTAAGATAAAAACCAGAGTGGGTCAGGAGTAAACCCATGTGCATGCAGCTGTGTAGAGGAGAAGTTCCTCAGCAAAAGAAAAAAATATCTTAAAGACCTCTTGGCGTCATCCTCTATTTTTTCTTTTCTGGAAGTTCCTCAAAAAAGTAGTCATCTCTCCACGACGGGCATCTCTTGGTATTAGTTTTCATCCGCAATGTATGAGTGTTTGCTTCGCTTTAGTCGCAACTACATGTGTGTCAGTGCTGACCTTATGGTGGGGCAGACATTGGCAGATGAAAGCAGGAACATGCAGAAGAGAGAACATAAAATAAGCCAGACCTGGTGGCACAGGCCTGTGATGCTCGCTGCTCAGGAGGCTAAGGAAAGAGAGTCACAGATTCAAGACCAAATGGGCAACTTAGATCCTGTCTCATAACAAGAGGTAAAAGCAGTGGGGGCAGTGCCCTGAGGCCTAGGTCTAGTAGTTCTAAAACGATAGTTTCAGTTCTCAGTACCACACAACAAACCACCACCATCTACAAACTACCACCACCACCACCACCATTACCACCACCACCACGACGATCACGACCATCACTACCACCACCATCACTACCACCACCATCACCACCACCACCACCACCATCACCACCACCATCATTACCACCACCACCACCACCATCATTACCACCACCACCACCACCACCACCACCACCACCACCACCACCATCACCACCATCACCACCACCATCACCACCACCACCACCACCACCGTCACCACCACCACCGTCACCACCACCACCACCATCACCACCATCAATACCACTACCACCATCACCACCACCACCATCACTACCACCACCACCACCACCATCACCCCCCACCATCACTACCATCATACCCCCACTACCACCATCACCCACCCCACCCCTACCGACATCCCCACCACTACTACCATCACCACCAGCACCCCTCTCTACTACCTAAAAAGCCACAGCAGGTGAGGAGACTGCCTTGACGCTTGCTTTCTTGTCCACTTCCTCTCAATGCACTTCTATGCACTCTTCCGGCCTCAGACAGGACATGTGTTCTTTTATAATCCGCCCTGCCTCACTGTTATAGCACTGTGGATATGCTTGCAGCGTTGTACATCAGCCTTATCACACCCTGTCTTTAACACTGAGGCACTTATATTCTTAATTTCTATGTTCGTCAAATAACAACGTCAATTCCACATTAAACAGATATGCTAATTCTCTCCTCTTGTTAGTAAAGAATTCTGATAGCTTTGCCGTACAGTAGTCACTTATTAGAATTTCTTTTTACATGACTGCATGCATGGATTATTATTTCGGTATCTATACATCCATAGTCTCTAATACAGTGCCCACAAGGCTTTCAATGTGATCAAACTGTAAGGATAAAATGTATGCTAGCTTTAAGACTTATTAGGAAAATATGCAAATTCTTTATTAACAAAACTTTCTGTTTATTATACATTGAAATTTTAGATAGATTGCTTGCAATAAAATATATAACATTAAAATCAATTTCACACCTGTTTCCATTTATCTTTTTAAATGTTGCCTCTAGGACATTTAAATTCCCTACGTGCCTTTTTGTGTTGGGCAGTGCTATTATAGCGTATCACTAAAATTAAACTGAAATTGAATGTCAAGGCTTTTAAGTTCTCTTATATCATGATGCTAAAAACCTCCATTTAAAAACTTCCTGAATTGTTCATATTGCAACCTCACCATTTCCCATTCCGGTGCGTGCAGTTAGGACGCCTGCAGGGTCATCGATCTCCGTGTCTTGCATCTACCTCCCTGCTCAGTTGCTAATTTCTCTGGGGTCATAGAGGTGCTGGAGAAAGCTGTAATTGGCAGTCCCCTTAACACTGGCTCTGGAAACACGCTGCCCTTGGTGCAGTGATAGTGCCCACTTGTCAAGGGATCTCTGTGCTTAGAACTTTAAAAAGTACGTAATTGGTACATGACGACCGGGGATTGGTGGTTGCCCTTGAAGTATTTCCTTGTTGCAATCCGGCTGCGGCTCATCAAACAACCACATAGGACTAGCTTTGGTGTCTGATCATGAATGCTGCTCCCCAGTCCCCCACAAACGTTGCTCAGATTTTAAAGAGTTATTTGGGGATATCTTTCGTTTTTTCTGTTTTCCCCTTAAAAAGGTGAAGTTTCTATCCAGACATTTAAAATTTATTTAAATGATCCTGTTGTTTTGCCTTTGCTTCATCAGTGCTAGAAAAATATTTCACACATAGTATGTATATGTGTGAACATACATATATATGTATATACATATACACGTTCATAAGTACACATATCATATATGTACACATAGTCTAGTGAACTGACTCGGTGTGAATATCGTGGAGACAAATCTCCGTTCTAGTTGCTTGCTACCTCAGTGTTGTCTTTTAATATATTCGATATATCATGTGAAAGCGAAGCATCATTAACAGATTATAAACTATATGCTTTTCTGAGTATGGTGGCACATACTTGCGGTCCCAGTACTTGGGAGGTAGGGGAGGCAGGATCAGGAGTTCAAGACCAGCTTCAGCTATATAACAAATCTGGTTCAGCCCGGACTACATGAGGTCCTTTTGCAAAAAAATCAAATAACTCTGTCTCCAAGGGATTTCTCCCTAGCTTCATTTCATTGCCAGCTGCTGACATTGCATGCATGCTGGGCCGGCTCTGCTCAGCATAAGACAAGGAAGCCAGACTGCAGGTATTTGAGTTTCAGATGGCTTTGTGTCTGTGCCTGGGAACCTCGATTAGACTTAGCATCCACGTTGGCATGGTCACTCTGCGTTCAGAAAAGCTGTCCTTGTGCCTATTAATTACCCTCTGTTACAAGACCTGCTTCTTCAGTGTAGCAGAGACTTCTCTCTCTGTCTGACTGTTGTTAAGCATGAGGCTAGCAGGGGACCAGGCCCACTGTGGCTCCTGAGCTCCTGAGCCACACAGGATGTAGAAAAAAAAAGATTTTTTTACAGCCTTCCTTTGTGTCTTGTAGTATGTTTATGAGAACTGTTTTGGTTGGTTTTTAGCTTTGTAGGTTATGTTAGGGCCGTCTGAGGAGAGTTACTATTGACATTTTCTGAGTGGTAGTCAGATATGTCAGGGCCTCCCTACCCAATCTAGGCATGGAGAGCCACCTGGAAGAGGACCCTGTAGTCCTTCAGCAAACACCACATTTTTTTATTGAGGATTCAGGGAAATAAATGGCATGTGCACATTTAAACTCCCCGTGGTCCAGTGATGCCTGCCAGGATGCACAGGCCATGATGCTACTTCGTAGTATATAGAGAGGGAGCCCTGTGGCAGCTTTCTATTGGCTGAGATGTTGATAGGTGTCATCACAGGTATCCTGGATGACAACTTTATTTAGCCCAGAGCCCTGAAGGCCTTGAGGTCCCAGATTGAAGGATTGTATCTGGCAAGCACATCCACTCTGAAGATAAACAACTGACTTCTTAATTCACTCAATAATGAGAATAAAACCCCCATGACCAGCCACCTCTTCAAGGTCCCTTCTCTCAGTATTCCATGAAGGGAGTTGAATTTCAATGAGTCTTGGTGGGGGCATTCAAAGTATAGTAACAAGTATGTAGAACCCAGCTCTTGAGAAGATGAGAGTGATCTCAGAGACAGATTTTTTTTCTCAAGTGTAAAAATTCTAGACTACTTCAATGATACAATAATGTAAGCCATTTTAACGCTTTCAAATATATCTATATCTATATCTATATCTATATATCTATATATATCTTCATTGAATGTCTGTGTAGCATTAAGTAAGTTTGGGAAAGCATAGATATACTACCATCTTGTTATCATTAGTAATATATGAATATATATATGAATATATATCATATATATACATTGAATATATATATTTAGTAAAAAATATATAATTAGTTATATTGAATCAATCTCATAAAATTATATGAAAACATGTATAATGAATTAGTAAAAACGGATGTAGAAGAAATTATTGATAGAAGTATTTGTCTGTAAAGAATTTACATGTTCCAATGTATTCTGAGCATCGCTGTTGGAATGGAATGTAAATCAGGAGCTTCCAGCTGCAGAACTTCCTTGTGTGTATATCTAATCTTCCACAAAAGAGAGAAAGAAAAGTGTGTGTAGAGGGTCAAGCATGACAGAATAACTTGAGAAAGCCCATAGGCCACTGCTTCTGAGCGAGCTGACTATGGGTTTTAGAACACCTACTGACCCATTTTCCCTTATAACATTTTGTATAGCACAATACTGACTTCCCACTTGTTAATTTTACTTTCCCCTTGATTCTTTATTCAAAAAAGAATAAAACATGTTTGTTTCTGAAAATATGTTTGTTTAATTTCTTTTTGCTTGATAAAGCCATTTTTATAACATTCCAAACAAAGCCACAATTGTGATTTCAAGTAGATCAAAACAGCATAACCTCTATTAAGAAAATGTCAGGCATTAATTTGGTTAAACTCCTCAATCTAAGAACAAAGAAATGTCAATGAGATTTGGAATCAGAGCTGAAAAATTACAGCAAAGCAATTAAAAAAATATCACTAGGTTGAGGTAAACAATCTGAACTCTGCCCCCAAAGTCCTTTTGATCTTTACTGTACAACAAAATAGAGTCCTGGGAGATAAGAGTTTCCTAGTTTTTATGTCACCCTCCCTCCCTTCCTGTGGAAACTCTTGTTTTTTTTTTCAGACCAGAATCATGGGGTAGACCTGAGGTGTTTTCCAAACCCTTGACTAGAATTGACCTCTGACCCACACTTGGCCTTTGATACCTTCCTGGGAGTTGTAAATTTGTAAATTTAGTGATGGTGAGCTCTTGTGGTAGACATCATGTCAACCATGGTTGCAATTCAGATTTTGACATTTGGAGAAAGACACACACACACACACACACACACACACACACACACACGCACGGCTGGGGTGCGGATATGAGAAAGACACACACACACACACACACACACACGCGCACGGCTGGGGTGGGGATATGAGAACCCTTTTTCAAGCTGTTCTAGTTGGCTGTGGCCCTACTCATATATACGTCTGGTGATGGCCTTCCTGGGTTTCATGGGCTGCTCTCCTCGACCTGGTTGAAATTACCTTTTTCTGTTGCGACCACGAGAATTCTGAATCATAAACAGATTCTAAAGGACTTCATTCAGACAAATTCAGTCTGGTTATGGTTTGGTTCAGAAATGGGCCTCAAGGACCAGGGGCTGAAAGCGTGGCTTCCCATAGAGCAGTAGTCAAAGTGACTGGATCACAGAGCCCTAACTTCATCGATGGAAACTTTAGGAGTCTAGAGGAGAGGGGTTACTGGGGTGATGCCATTGAAAAGTGTACTTTGGCTGGGCATATGGCACATGTCTTTAATCCCAGCACTCGGGAGGCAGAGGCAGGTGGATACTTGTGAGTTTGAGGCCAGCCTGGTCCACAGAGTGAGTTCCAGGACAGCCAGAGTTACAACAGAGAAACCCTGTCCTAAAAAACAAACAAACATGTTCTTTGTCCCTAGGTCTTCCCCAACTCCTCCTGGCCATCACCCAGTTGGAGGCTTTCCTATGCCACACCCTTCTTCCATGATGGTCTCCTATCAAAGACTGAAGGAATGGAGCCAGGTGACTGTGGACTAAATCCTCTGAAACTCTGAGTCGAAATAAACCTTTCTTTGTTTTTAAGTTATTTTTCTCAGGCATTTTGTCACAGTGGCAGTAGCCTAGGACAATATTCAGTTAAGGGTTCATCTTAATGGTTCTTGTCCAGCTTTGAGAGATAACAGCAAGGTAGGAGCCACATAATGTAAGACTTTCAAGATCAAACTATCTTTAAGGGTTTTTCTTAAAATTAGATAATATACCTTTTGTAGAGAATGACTGAATTAATATGATCTATAAAGACTTTATTTCATACAGTTATATACAGTTACATGTGGCATAGTGTGAAGTTAGGTAGTATTTTTGAAATGAATTTCCAGATCTCTTTTTGTAGAGCGGAGACAGTATACTAGAATAATGTAGTTACAAAGACGGCTCGCATTCTGTGGTTTGGCTCCTTTTCTGGTGTCTGACTGATTGTGTCTGGGCCATTTTCTCTGTGGTTCACTGTGGGATTCAGGGCTAAAGATCATGGGCCCTGAAGTTTTGTAATATCCCATATTTTTCTTGAACATAAATTAATCACTTTTTAATTAAATGATTCAGAAAAAAATATTATAGACTCCAAAGCAGGGCATGGGAAGTCCCAGTTGCTTCACTTGCTACAAGAATGGCTCACCGGGGTTTGGAATGTTGTGTCTGCATTATCTCAGGGGTCCTTGCTCTCTTTGTGGAAAATAAGTTTTTCTGTGCTGCTGAGGGACTGAGGAAGATAATTAAAAAGCCTCGGTGGTAGGAAGAGACATTTCCGTCCTTGATTCTGGGCTGGAGACGGATCTGCTCCACTTTGCACGCAATTCTGCGGTTTCTAGTAAAGCTCAAGGTCTTCCCTGAACAGCTGCATGTTAAACTCCATGCTGAATTGCCTCGTGTCCCATATTAAGTTGGTTTTCAAAATAAACTTTTTTGGTTGATGGTGGTGGTTGTTTCTCATTAAAAAGACATTTTTTTTTCTGCCTAGTACACAATGATACTTATTTTATGCTAGCATTTTCAGCTATATAAAATAAAGTCAAATGTTAAAAAATTGCTAGAGGTTGATTACCTGTTTGAAGGCGCTGTGCTTTATTTATTCATAATAATGTTCTTTTTTGTTTTTGGTCGGGGAGAGATGTGCTCCTCAGGAAGTTTCTGGAAGCCTTGGCGGAAGTTTGGCGATAAAGGGGATTTTAAGGAGGTGTCATGGCTTTTATCAGAAATGGCTGTGACTGCAGTTCCGGTTCAGCTGTTTTCATGTTGGTGGCTGTGGCTCCGGCTGACTGAGATGCTTTCCGAGGCTAGCAACCCGTGGGATGCCCTTAGGGCACTGGGAAGGGAGGCGAAGGTGAGGCTGAGCGTCTCCTGCGTCCTTTAGTGGAGGTGCCCTGGCTGAGACGTCCTGTAAACTAGAGAGTATGAGAGACTGAAGAAACTGTGGAATTCAGAGGCGTTTGATGCACGTAAATGTGGATGGTGACTGGTGATTTCTTTGGACAGGGTCCTGGCGTTACAGCAGGAGGTCAAGGACCCGCAGGGTAAGCTTGTGGAGCACTCGGATGAAGAGTTCTGGTCAAACTCTACCATGCAACGCCTTTTATACCCAGAGATTGTCCTCTAGGGCACTAAACAGATTCCTACAGCAAAGAAATGGATTTTCTAAATATCCGTTGTTTGAGAATACGATGAAACCAGCGGGAAAGATAGGAAGTAGTGAGTGCAAATAGAAATATTGAGGTATAAGGGAGGACAGCGCCGTGACGTTACCGTGCTTTCTATAGACTGATCTCGGAAAGTACAAAGAGTCAATAACAACGCAAGTCTTTGAACTAAAATGATATGGAAGGTGTTTCTTTTGTCCTTGAGTATTTTTGTTTTGTTGTTTTGACTTGAATAATCTTGTGACCTGGTTTTTCCTTTATACGGATCTTCATATTAGTATATTACATGTGATAACTAGAATAAACTTTGCTAATTTTTAGTATGTGCACTGGAGATGGAACTTTCTTTGGTGTACATGTTACATGTCACACAAACGACACGGAAGAGATGGAATTTGCTGTCCACAGTTTAGTGCCCTCACTCATGCTCATGTTAGTGCACCGCAATATTCGGAAGCCTGGCGTATTAAAGGGTAAGCAGAGGTCTATGTGTTATAATCCAGATCTGAGTGGGTCTCATCACACTGCAGAGCAATTTGCAAATCATTCAGTCAAAGACTTTAAGGACATCTCAAAGCATGACAAGGAATGCAGCCAGGAAAGCATATACTCTAAAGCATATTTTGAAAACCCATGGTTCATGATTGTTACAGCCAATACATACATAGAATGAAGCCTAGGAGAGGAAAAGCCCACAGTTGCCTTGTAGATTTGGTTGTGTGAGAGAACGGCTTTTCACATGGAAGGATCAGGTGACTGCTACCCTCTATGAGTACCGAGGCACTGAACTGTGGTGGAGCAGTAACTCTTCCTCAGGTCTCCAGGACAGTCAACAGGCGAGTGATGATTTGGGGATAAGGATGTGATCGCACCTGCACTTCACAGCGCCCTGGATCCGAGACGAAACATTTGGTATTGTACGCCGTATGTTCCTAGTTTTCTGATCAGGGTTGATTATTCCTCTCCCCTACTGGGAATGTGATTAAGGAGGCATCTATAATTCGGTTTCACGTGTTCGTTTTGGCATATATGTTTTTATGTGGATGTGTGTGTGTGTTCAACTTTCTTTCCAAATATTAGTGTGTTAGCAAACATACACCATAACACAAACACACACACGTGCGCACGCACACACACACACACCTCTTGAAAACAACCAAACCCTAAGTAACTTAAAAACAAACCTGATTGGAGGCTTAGCCTATGGAGGCAAGCAGTTGCTGTAGCTTCCATTCCTCTTGTTTCACAAGTGATTTCCGTAGCTCTTTGGCTGTTTATTTTATAACCAGTCTTCTACATCCCCTTTAAAACCACCCTGTGCTTTTAGGACGGCTTAGAAAGAATATTATTAAAGGAAATTATTTTCTCTAGAGACAGTACAGTATAGTCAAAGCAATTTTATTAAGCAAATCTTGTACAGCTTAATAAGTTCTACAGTAGAAAAACTTAATGCATCTTAACAGACTGGTAGTAAGCCCAGGGCACATCTTTGAAAGAACGTCGGATTTGTAGATCAAAGAGAAGTCTCTATTTTAATTTAATGTGAACGGTCTGTGTAATAACCAACAGATTGTCATTTTCATTTTATTTGTTATGAATGGTATTACAGGTTCATTAAATCAGTTTTTTTTCTATATTTTAAACACATGGAAGTTGACTGAATTAGCAAATGTCAATTGCAGCAGGTTCAGAATGACCAGATACACATAGCATTAAGGGACATCAAACAAGTTTTATTTATCTAAAGGTTACGAAAAGAGGTCAGAGCAACATTGTCCAATGACAGATGGAGCTGTACGTTTCTAGGTCACCTAAGAGGGACCTCATTAGGAAGCACACATTACGGACAGGAAATCTGAGTGACTGCTTCCATGTAGCTTTGGAGGTTTCATGCTCAGTCTTACATAGATAGAGCTGAGGCAGGTCTGCAGGTATATATAGTTTGGGTATGGACATGTCTGAGCTAAGTAAATTGCATATGACTTTATGCAGAAGGATGTACAAAAGGTCCCTCATGTGTCACTCAGCAAATTGCCCACATCATTTGTCACCTTCTCTCTCTGGGCCCTCATAACCTGGTTCCCCTGCTTTCTCAGCTGAGATCTTCAGGACAAGCTACTGGGGCAATGTCAGAACCCGGGAGGCCAGTAGGCCCAGAGAAGAGTCGTTCTATCCCACACGTGTTCATTGCACGAGATACAGAAACACTGGGAAAAGTAGTAAAGAAACTAATTTTTAGAAATTTGAAAACTAACACATTTTCACAAAAGTTTTCAGGTCACCGCAGAGAAATGCCTGCATTTCTGTAAAATGGCGAGTGTCTGGGGCACCTCACGCTGCCCCTTTCCATCCCCTCTCCAAGTTCTGGTTGACAACTAACAACCTTGCAAACTTTATTGTTAGAGAAACCAGAAACCCAGTGGTCACTGAAGGAGGATAGATTTTTAGCTCCCTATAAAGTCCCATCTCCCGAGAGTTGTCAGTTTTTGACCTGTTTCTAAAAGATCACGTCACAGGGATCGATCTAACATGGAGCTCAATTAATAAGAAAATCCCCAGCCCTAGGATGTTGATCAGACACAGTAATCAACAGCACTTGTTCTGTGGCCATCTGCCTAACATATTCATATGACTGGGGTGTGTACATATTACACAAGGAACCAGCAGTCAATTTCAGGGAATGAGGCGTACAGAGGAGGCTTTGGAAAACCATGTCTCCCATTCTTATAGGCAGATAGAAGTACGGAGTGGGAGAACATCCTAGCATCTCCCCTCTGGTGGACTTAGAGGAGACATACAAGTAAGAAGTGAGGGTTAGTCATATTTTGAAACTACTAGAATGTTGAAATTTTACCCATTCTCCCAACACAGGGTCTCTTTGTAGAAGTTGGGAGACTTAATAATTCAATGAACTCAAGAAATTTATGTTTAACTACCTGCTGACCACTAAGCTAATAAACCAAAATACAAACTTTCCAGACAAAAATACAGACTTTCCAGAATTCTAGAAAAGTCACTAAACTACCAGCAGCACCGACAATAAAGGAACAGTTAAAACAAAATATGCTGGGGAGATGGAGAATTAGTGTTTAAAATGTTTTGTTTTCAACAAAAAGAATGAGATATAGACGGATCGGAAAAGTATAAATTATATACAGGAAGAAAGCAGTGAACAGACATTGTTCCCAAATACGACAGACGCCATAAACCAACGAGATCTAGGAAACATACAGAATGCACCACTCACAAACAGCTGAACGCACGTGTGTGCAGGAACATTTCCAGGATAGGCCATATGTTTGGCAATGAAACACATCTCAGTAGGTCTCCAAACGATGTACTGGCAAGGACTATAATAAGGAAGAGGAATTACTGTGAATCTTTTGCAAACTTCCAAAAGTAGATATGGAGAGATTATATCAAGTCAGTTTTGAAGGTCAGCATTATCTTGATTAAAAAAATCAGCGTAACAAGAGAACTGTAGATCGATATACTCCATGTGTATTTGGTAAAATATTCTCAATAAAATACCAGCAAATAAGTCTAACCACAGAATAATAAAGAAAATATGCAGTGATCAAATAGGATTATCCCAGCACGATGAGGCTGTTCAGTTCATGGAGACTCCGTCAATCAATGTCAAAGATGCTAGTAATAGAACAAAGGGTAAAACCAACTTGTCATCGCAGTAGATGAAAACACACTGAACAAAAGCCAATCAGCTTTTCTGTAAAACTAAAAACCACCGGAAAAATCCCCAGAAATAGAAGAGACTTTCTTATCAAGAGGAGTTATGAAAAACCCACAGGTCATTGTTTTCCCCTAAGATGGGGGAAGAGTTAAAGATCTCTACCCTCACTGTCTTCATTTCACATTGTATTAGAGGTTCTAGTAGGGACAATTAGGCATATAAAAAATCTGGATTAAAAAGAGAGATGCGAAGCTATTTCTATTCACAGATGACATTGGTGTGATCTATAAAGAAGTGTCTATGAAATGCATCCTTAAAAACCTTGAAAACTAGAGAATTCATCAGCGATAGAAGACAAGAACAGTGTAGACGAGTGGGCAGCATTTTCATACACTCTCTCGGACTGAACAGCTCAAAATGAAAATCGGAAAGTTTATTACTTTGACGACATTAACAAAACAGTAGCAAAATACCCCATGCAGATGTAGCAAAAGAAGCAGAGGTGTTTTACACAGAGAGCCAGGAAAGAGTTAAGAAACATTAGAAAATAAATGGAATGATATGTTTTGTTCATTGATTAGAAACCTTAACCCAGTTAAGACAGGACTGATACTTAAATTGACTTAGAAGCTCAAGTAATCATTGTCGAAGCCTAGCAGCCTTTAGGAGTTGATAGAACTGGCCATACAGAATGTGGGCCACTCAGAACAGCCTTATCCGAGGAAAGAGCAACCCGTCACAGCACACGGCCCTGTGAAAGACTTCGTAAAGACTGCCATCAAGGCAGGGCGACCCTGGCCTGAGGATGGGTATGCAGATCGGCACTGTGGAATTGAGAATACAGAGATCAACTGTTAATTATGGTGAACTGAGTTTGAGAATTACGCTCAGAAGTCATCAGTATGGTGTGGTGGCGCCTGTGAGCACCAGGCATGTAAGCAGTGTAATGCATATATGTAAGCGAAACACTCATAGCATAAAATAAAACCTAAACAGACTTCTTTTGAAAAAAGGAAATCTCATTTGCTTCAAAGAACACCATCAAGAAAGTAAAAAGCGCTCCATAGAGCTGGAAATATATTTGTAAATTATTTACTTGGCTGGCACTTTCATTTAGGATCTGTCTATCTATCATCTATCTATCTGTCTGTCTGTCTATCTATCTATCTATCATCTATCTATCATCGCTCTATCTACCAAGAACTCCTACAAGTCAGCAATAAAAGGGTAAAAATAATACAACATAAATCTGGCAAAGATATGAACAGGTATTTCTCTGAAGGTAATGCACAAATGTCTAGTAAGCAATTCATTCCTCTTCACATATAGTAGAATGACAGAGAAAAAATGTCAGTGGGATTGTAGATAAGTAAACACATATTGTAGGACATCTTTGTTCCCGTGCATAAAGTTACCAGGTCACTGGATGACTCCTATCCATATATTCAAGAGAAATATACACATCTAACCTTATAAAATATGTATGCCATGTTTATGGTGGTGTTACTCATTCTACTCCCAAAGTTGAAATTGCCTAACTGTCCATCAGATGATGAATGAAACACCAAACCATTCTGTCTATGCAACAAAATACTCAGTAATAAAAAAGAAATGGACTGCTGATTTATGGTACAGCACAGGAGTTTAAGAACATTTTAAGGAAAAGTAACTGGCCACAAATACCAAAGATTGTTTATTTTAAATTGCATGAAATACCTGGTATAGACAAAGCCACAAAAAGATAAATGAATGCTTTCTAGGCCTCGGTAGGAGGAATGGTCTATGACTACTAATTGGCACAGAGTTTCTTTTTGAGTTATGAAAATATTCTAAAATTAATATACTGGTGATTTTTGCATAACTGTAAATTATTAACCATTGATTTGTACAGCTTAGAAGGGTTTCTTTTATTATGTGTTAACTTACCCCAGAAAAAGCTGTTATAAGAATGGATTTTAAAAAGATTAAAAAAAATAGCTCTGTGAAAAGAAATTATGCTCTTTAGGTGTCAGAAAAGAAAACACACAGCTTTTGAGAATAAATGAGAAGACAAACACATCATGTGAGGTTTGGATTGCCTTTTATTTATTTTTAACTTATTTAATTAAAAACTTTAAAATATGGAGCACTTCAGAGAGCATCCTTCAAAGTTAAACAAACAAAAACCCAGTTTGTAAAGGATCTTCGTCAGGCCATAAGCTACATGGATATAAAATAATGATCGGACAATGACTTTGAATCTAGAAATCGTGCTTTGGATGAAAACCCTTGATACACAGGAGACTGTGGAAACAAAGGCCTAATGAAGAGTGTGGTGGAATTTAGACATCTCTTTCATCTTTCATCTTTCTAGCAGAAGAAAGCCAAAATAAATATAGAAGAGGCAACACCCACTAGACTAGTTCATGAAAGATTGGGTTTAGTCTTCAGGGAACAAAACTCCTTGAACCCTCTCTGCCGTAGAATAATAGCTGAGATGGTGCAGGGGAAGGAAACAATGCAGTGGTGGGGAGTGGGGACCAGGACCTCTGGGCAGATGCCTTGGTTAATATATCTTAGCTTGAAAACCACAGCTGAGACATTATTCTCCCACTGGGACAATGACAAGGCCTAGGAGATTGGCCATCAATCCAGTAAGTGAGTGAGAGAGAGAGAGAGAGAGAGTGAGAGAGAGAGAGAGAGAGAGAAAGAAGAAGAAGAAGAAGAGGAGGAGGAGGAGGAGGAGGAGGAGAGAGGGAGAGAGAGGAGAAGAGGAGAAGAGAGAGGAGGAGGGGAGAGAGAGAGAGAGGAAGAGAAGAGAGAGAGAGAGAGGGAGAAAGAGAAGAGAAGATGAGAGAGGAAGGAGATAAGGAGAGAGAGGAGGAGGAGGAGGAAGAGGAGGAAGAGGAGGAGGAGGGGAGAGAGGGAGAGAGAGAAGAGAAGAGGAGAGGAGAGAGAATGAGAGAGAAAGAGAGAGAGAGAGAGAGAGAGAGAGAGAGAGAGAAGAAAATAGAGAAGAGAAGAGGAGAGAAGAGGAGAGAGGGAGGAGATAAGGAGAGAGTGGGGGTGAACTCAGTTCCCATCATTTGTTATGGGCTACACAGGAATTACTCCTTATGCTTTACATGTAGAACCCTAGGGCAAACTGTGCTTCCAGTAATAAGGAGACTGTTGGAGTTTTGTACTTTAGTTCACTGTTCCAAGTCCTTTTGACTCCACTGTTAGAAGTCCTCCCCTTTTTTTAGAGGTTCAGTAGACATTTATCTACTACTCCATGTACTGCAAAGGAAACAGATGGAACAAACAGAATTCTCAAGAGTTTATGGTTAGTTTTTCTTTAGTTTTGTGTCATCGTTTCTCAAGTACAAGAAAAGGACCTATATGACACTGTTAATAATAACATAGAGAAATAATGACTGACATTTGTTAGAAGGTTCTGTTTCTTTCACGAGTGACTTCATGTAGTCCCCAGTATCATCTTAGGTAATCACGCCTTGAGAACCCATTTGCACAGGGGGAAGTGGGTGTAAGGAGAGGTTAAACAAGCAGACCAAGTCTGGGAACTAGTAGACGCTTAAGCAGACATGTGAACGGAGATAGGCTGGCTCTGGGGTGTTCTGCACCACTGGTCTGTATGTGACCTGCAACCGATTTTCTCTAGCTTACTGCTCAGTGTTTGCGGTTCCCACTTACCATGGTTATTTTATGGCTTCCAAGGTGAGACAAATATAACAGCAGCAGCAAGATGAGGTGAGGACTAACCCCAACCTAACCTGGTTGCTTTCTCAGAGGACTGGGGCTTCGGAACGTCCTCAAGGGTCTTCAAGGAACAGAATCACTTAGGAGTACTGGGGAAAGGGCAGACTCTTGGACTCCTTCTATCATAATGGTAGTTCAGGCCTGGGAGCAAACTTGAATCTGCATTTGGGTAAATCACTCAGTTTTTTTAAACTTAATTTTATTTTTATTCCAGCAGCCAGGGGTCAGGCGTATTTAGACAGACACTCCCTTCAAGGAGTTGGCTAGTAAAAGGGGTAAAGTAAGAGTGTGCGCTCAGACTGTGGCAATCGTATGAGTCACACCAGGGAGGTTAAAAAATGGAACATAAATGAAGCCAGTAATGGGCTGACCCATTTTTTTCCCCAAAGTTTAAGTTTTAATTATCGTCATTTTCACTTTTTCATCCGAATAGTTTTGTGCACCAGCTGTGTGTGCCGCTTACCGTTACACTGTGAGAATACAAACGTGAATAGCGGCAGAGTCATCTCCCTCATGGAGCGTTCACATCATTGAGGGGAAGCAGACTTGCACCCAAATACTATCGCCACACCACACACAGCAACGGACATGTCTAATTGCTATAAAACGGCAATTACAGTGGTGCTATAAAAATGGTCAGAGAGGTAGGGTGAACTTTGAAGAACGGATGAAGTTTGATCCCTCAGAGGCACTGGTACCGTACACTGCAGACTAAGGGCATTTTGTAAATGAAGCATTATGGTTGGGAAATTCAGAAAAGAGCTCTAAAATATATAGATAACAATTCGGGGCGTGAGATCTGTGAGAAGTAACGATGGGGAAGATAGCTCGAAGAATATGTGTGTGTGCTAAAACGTGAAGGAGCTCATACGTTATGTGGAGATGTTGGGCTTCATTTACCAGTAGTGGGAACAGAAAATTTTGGCCAAGGGCTGTGCATGAAGTCATTCTGGGAGCACTGAGTGGGCTATACTGGCCTGAAATCAGGAACTATCTGAGAATAAGTTCCCAAGCCCATCAGCTGTAGATTCTGATTTAGTTGATCTGGAGCAAAACTTGGAAATCTCTACTAAAGCAACAATAAAACAACACAACAGCACCGATGACAACAACAACATGGATCTTGTGACCAGGAACAAGGGAAGCCTGAAAGCAGGAGGAAAGACCGGGGACTCATTGGTGTGGTTTCTGTAGAGGTTCGGATCATTTTAGACTTTGTGAGACTTGGTTGCATAGAGAGACATGCTCTGTAGCTGTTACGGAGGTAGAAGTAATGGCTTCCTGCCTGAATGTAAGAGCACAGAGAGGCAGTGATTAAAGAGACCTCCCTGGTTCTAGAAGATGTTTGTGATATTGGTCTTATCAGAGAATTCAGGAAGAGGGGACGTGGATTTTCAGGTTGTGTACAGGAATGGTAGTTTTGAAAAATATGTGGGGGTTTTGGGGCGTGTGTTTGCAGAGGGTTTAGGAGTGGAGGCATAGATGTAGGAGTCACCAGTCCAGAAGTAACTAAGGAAGCCTGATTAGATATCAGAGGAATGGATATTTCACAGAAACCAGAAGGGGAAGGGACTGTTCTAGAGAGGAAGGAGGCTGGTGAATGAGAAGCATCGGGAAGCCAGGGAGGGACCTTTCAGCAGGGGCTATCCACAGTGTCAAGTGGTGAGGAAGAGCATTTCTGCTTTCTGCTGCTTCCCACACAATCTATTGTGACTTGAGTCTTGGCATTGCGGGGTACATGGAGAAAATTGACCATAAAATGCAGATGGATCAGCCTGACAAGTAACTTGACTGAGGCAGTAGAATTGCGATCAACCCTCCTTCTTTCTCGCAGTCTCTTCAGGATTAGAATTACATACACACATGTGTGTATGTGTCTTTAATTGCCTGATTAATTCAGGGTGGTTTATTTATATGGTGTGCTTCATTCTTTCAATTGGCTGGTCATTTTTATATATGTGTTTTTGAATGGTTTCTTTGTTATTATTCAAATTTATGTAATTTTAAAAGCTTGTCCTAGGAATTGCTATGCCATTTTATATCTTGCTGTTGTCATGGCAACCAGTTATATTCACCTCCCTTTCACCTGAATATCTCAGTCTGGCCACTGAAAATTACATGCAAATGTGAGCTTCCACATTTTATAGAAAGGGTAGGATGAATGGGGAACTTTCTGATTTGCTTTTTTCTCTGATAAGAAGAATAAAATTCGTAGACTAGCTTCTGCTTTGCAGAAGGCTAGAGCTGAGAGAAGCTTTGGTTTGGAGCAACAACCGGTGGAAAAGATGGAGGTAGATCAATCCCTGCAACATGAAAAAAGAAAAGGAAGAGGGTGAAAGGGACCGCTCCAGATGGAGGAGTGGCCCAGGGCTTTAATGTTCCCAGAGGCTCTGAACGCCCAGAGTTACCCACTAAAAGTCCTTAAAGTATCCATCACTGGCCCTGCCTCAGCCTGGGAGGACACAAAACAACACAAATTTGGGAGTTTGAGGAGTGTCCTGTCCTGGAGGTAGGAAACCATGATGGGTGGAGAAAGGTGCTTCCCTTTTCCCCTGTATGGCTGTAGAAGTGGTAGAGGAGATTCTGAAATTTAGAGTCTGTCTTCCCATTGTAGTGCCGTAAATGTTTCAGGTACAACCAGGATATGATGTCAGCACGTCCTGAGTTTAATAGATGTTTGTAGAAAACATAGTATAAAGATCACAGGCATGGTCTTCAGAAGCTGGAAGATAGGTCCTAAGTCGTTGTAAGATTGATTACTCATGATATAACCTTGGGTGAATTATTTGATCTTCCAATGCTTCAGCTCTGAAAGGGATATCATCATATGCTACTCATTAACATTTCAATGATTTTTCTGAAATTATATATAAGAACAGTAAGGATAGTAAGTGATTTGTAGTGAAATAGACCTGTGTGAAATCTAGGAAGGGTCTCTATTCCAGGGGTCTACATTCAGAGGGCTGTGTGGTCTGGACGGAATGTAGACACACCTTTAATCTCAGTATTCAGAAAGCAGTGGTGGTCTATGCCTTTAATCCCTAAAACAGAAACAGAGTATGGAATCAGATACAGGAGGTGGGGCTCAGAAGGAGTCAGTGTCAGATTAGAAGAGAAGTCTGAGATGAATGAGAGTGCAGGACAGGAAAAATGACTAATCAGAGGAAGAGTTAGCAGAATGAGTCAGAGTGAGGACACACCCAACTCTCAGGCTGTGTAAGGCAGGCTCTCAGCTCAGAGCCGTCAGTTACAGCAGGCAGTGTGAAGCAGGAAGTCTGACTGGGGAGTCTGAGGAGTCTGAGGAGAGAGACACAGAGGCAGCTCAGCAGAAGAAGTCAGTATCAGACTGGAAGAGGGAGTCAGTTTGAAGCTAAGCAGAGCAGTTCAGTCAGAGGCAGTCAGAGAGCCAGCCAGAGTAAGCCAGAATCAGAAACAGTTCATTCAGAAACAGTCAGCTGTATCAGAAGATCGGTGTGAACCAGCAGCTTGGAGTAGAGTTTGAGCCGGAGCAGTGAGTGAGTTAAACCAGAAAAGTCAGTTAAGTTCAACCAGCTCTGAGTTCAGAGGGAGCTAGTCGGGGTGGCTTAGTCGGCAGTGAGTCTCAGAGGTTTAAATGTTTTAGATTGTAAGGAGAATAAGACACTCCTGGGCCCCAAGATAGAACCAATGATACAATTAACCAAAGAATAAGCTGCCTTTACCATTAATCACTATCTGGTGTCTTGTGAATCTCCATCTACAAAGTTTAAAGTAAGTGTGTTACAACACATCCCAAATCTTATCAAAGAGGTGATGGGGACTTCTAATGTAAGCTGCATTCGCATGTGGTGGGGGAGAGACTAGGCTGAGGCATGTAGGTGATTTGAGCAGACTTATACGTTGATACCTGTTTCAATGGGCGTTCTAGACTTAATCAGCATTCATTCATTAGTTAAAAGGAAAACCTGATTTTCACTTAAATTATGTATCTTTTTGGTTCTAAATAAGAATTATTCTTGTTCTGAACATTATACATTTTGAGTTTATTCAAGATGGTCTTACTTTACGTTTTCCCATGATTCATCATTAATCATATCTACTGTGGGTAGTGACACCTTGTCAGTACTTAGTCAAAAAAAATCTTTATGAAAATATGCGCAGCTGGTCTAATGATTTTGTGCCACATGTCTGTGTGCCCTTTGTCTTAAAGTAGTTTGTTATTTTCATTATACCTTCATAGAAAAAGAACAATTTAAAAGAGGAAATGTTAACTATATCTGATGCTTTTAAATTGTCTGCCCAGATGATGTAAAGAAACCCCAATCTCTCATGGTAAAGATGGTCAGTCTCATCAACTTGGAGCCAACTTCCCCTTCCTTATGTCCTTTCCAGAGCCTGAGGCCAAGTTCCTTGGCAGGGGCGTTTTATGTCCTCCACAGCCTCTGAAATACTGATCACCATCATTATTTCGTTTGCTCTTTGCTTCTTCCCCTTTGACAGCTAGAACGCTGCCTGGAGAACAGATCACAGTTTGTGTGTGTGTGTGTGTGTGTGTGTGTTAATCTCAGTGTTTATACTTATGTGTAATCCTCTCCCATTGAGTATGGTGATACCCGTGTCTGGTCTTTCTTTTATCAATAGTCTGTGGCAAAAGTGATGGGATGGTATGCTTAAGTGACATTAAATGGCAGAGATGGAGTGACTTTACAGACATAATCAAGATCTAGAGTCAGTTTGTTTTTGAGTGGTCCAGATTTAATCCAGTGAAAACACTTGAAGTATGGAGTCTGTGGTGGTTTGAATGAAAATGACCAACATAGGCTCATATATTGGAAGGCTTGGTCCCTCGTGGGTGAAACTGTCTTGGCAAGAATTAAGAGGTATTGCCTTGTTGGAGCAGGGAGATGTCAATGGGGGTGGGTGTTGAGGTTTCTAAAGCCCACACCAGGCCCTGTTATAGAAGTTTATTTTTAGTTGTGTGTAAAATATCGTTTTATGAACTGATGGGTCAGGGGCTGCTTAGGTCTTGGCGTTTTGTATTGTTTGCAGTTGTTGGATTAAAGTGGGGGGTTTGATTGCTAATGATCTGCACATGCTATCAGTACAACACCTGAGGCATTCTGGTTTAATAAAAACACCTGAGCTCAGATGCTCAGATGCTGTTGAGTATGGTGCCTGCCATGATGGAGTGGTTCCCTCTGCTGAGGTCTGGCAGGGCCTACACCTATGTGCCTCTATGTCCTCCTTGCTGAGTTACCGCCAAAGGTATTCTACTACAAGGCTCAGTCTCTTTCTCTCTGCTGTATGATTGTGGGCCAGAGATGTAAGCTCTAAGCTACTGCTCCAGCCCCATGCCTGCCTGTCTATTGCCAAGCTCCATGCCATGATGGTCATAGACTCACCCTCTGAAACAAGCAAGCCAACAATTAAATGCTTTCTTTTATAATTTGTCTTGGTCATGGTGTTTCTTTACAGAAATAGACAGATAACTAAGACAGAGTCCTTCCTGGCCAGAGCAGGGAGTCTCCATGTTTATATAATGAAACAGCCATATTAAGGATGTCCAGGTAGAAAGAAACTGTGTTGGTCTGTACAGAGTGTCCATCAAGTGAACTGCCAGCAGAAATTCAGGGCCCCAGCTCTATAGCTGCAATGGCATGAACTATGCCAAGGACTCAAATGACCTTAAACTGATCATCCAGTCTCCAAATGAGAATGCATACAGACAGCACATGGACTGTGTTCTTGTTAGACCCTGAACAGAGAATCCGTTTAGTTGACACAGGTTAGCTTTTGTCAATTTGACACAAACTAGAGTCACTTGGAAAGAGAGACCCTCGACGGAGAAATTGTTTCCATCACATTGGCCTGTAGTCATGTCTGTGGGGGCGTTCTTGATGAATGATTTGGGAGGAGCCAGGAGAGCATGCTAGGAAAGCCATGAGAAAGAAGCCAGGAAGAAGTGTTCCTCCTTGGTCTCTGTTTTAGTTCCTGTTTCCAGGTTCCTGCTTGAGTTCTTCCTAGCGCCCTCTGATGATGGACTCTAAACTGAAGTAAACCCTTTCTGCCCCAAGTTGCTTTTGCTCATAGGTCTATCACAGCAAGAGCGAAGCAAACAAGACAAATCAGACAAGCTTGCTGTGCTGGACCTCTGGCCACTTAAACTGTGGCTAACAGATGGATGGAGTTTCAAGCTGCTAAATTTATGCTGATCTGCTAGGCAGCTGTTGATACACCCGGAATAGTCCCTGTACTTCCCCCAACCTCTAAGGAGTCTTATTTTTGTCTAGTTAGCTGGGACCTTTGTTCAACTGGAATTTGACTGTGTGTTTTGTCCTTGCTACAGGACCCTTTCCCTCCCTTCTGTCAGTTTCCTTGGCTGGATATTCAGCTACTTCTGTTGTCTCTCCTGCCCGTGCCACAGGGGAGCCAAGTGGAGCTGCTAAGAAAGCTAAACATCACCTTCTCTCTTTATCTAGCCAAAGAGCATTGACAAATTGATGTGACAATGCCCCAGGTTGGTTTGAGAGTCATAGGGGAGACGGCATTTTGAGTAGAAGATGGCAGGAGTTGTTTGATTGCCTTGCTTTTCTGGTGCACAGAGATCAGTGCACACACCTCCTGTGTCTGACTCCCTCTTTTCTCTTCTTGCAGTCTCCTTTGGGAGGGGAATGGTGAAGCCCCTCTTCTGCCCTCCAGCATCACGTTATTTCTCTGATAGAAAAGCAAGCTGAATGCCTTTATTACTACAGAAAGTTGTATTTTCTATCCCATGAGAGAACTGTAGGCTGACTTGTAAACTCCAGTCTTGCTTGCTGACATGCTTCAGGAAACAAAACAAATTTTGCAACTCACTCTCATTTGTTCATTCACTCCATTCACTCACAAAATATTTGCTGCGTGTCTGCTGTTACCAGGTTCTGTGCACAGGGGGTGCAGCAGCGAGCAGACCCAAAAGCTGTTGTCTTGGAGTTCATGTTTTTTCAAAATGAGAGCTGGCATGCACGCTTATTTCTGACTGCACAATTTTATTTTGCATATCACAAGATAGGTGGTACCTCACTCTTTCCCTTTGCATTTTATTAGTAAATCATTTGCTGCCTCTAGTCAGCTGCAATTAAAGAGATGGGCTCAGAGGAGGGAGCAAGAGTACATTAATAGTTTTCAAAATATCATCAGCATTGTAGACGTTTGAAAATTATATATATATTTTTTTCTGGATTTAGTTCCCAGAAGTGTTTTTCCCCCCACATTTTTTTTTTCTGTAGTTATTTTTGCCCTCTAGATTTGGGACAAGTTTTCAGAGCACACAGTGTAAGAAGGCACACTGAATATTTTAAGCTTAGGATAATTAAATAAGTGATGTGCTTCCAGGAAATGGCAGCACTCACTTCAGTGTTTCCTGAGTGGCCTGGGTGACTGAGGACATTGGTTCCAAGTAGCTGTGGGCTGTCAGGGCTCAGGTTGTGGTTTCGCCCTGAGTCTTGTGTGTGTGTGTGTGTGTGTGTGTGTGTGTGTGTGTATGTGTGTGTGTGTGATGAAAACACTCCAGCAAGGTCACTTGATGCTGGTGAACTTTGTTCACTTACTTTACTTATTTATTTTTAAAATTTTCACCATTTTGACAGATATGAAGTCTAATTTCCATTTTCCATAAATTATGTAAAGCATTAACTATGTGTGGAAACCTGGGATAACTGAGACAATATTCTTAACTAATCCTGATGATGTTTTAGTAATGTGACTAAAAAGGCCTGACTGAGTTACCATTTAAGGTGTGTCGGTGTCTGTGTGTGTGAGGTCACAGACTCTGTGATCTCATTCTGATAAAGGATTTTGGAGACTTATGTAGTGTTTTCATTACTAAAATGTTCTCTAATGATTAACCTCGGACATGGTATTAGTATATGTTTATGGATATATTTCTATTGCTTGCTGGTTATTGTATTATTTTAAGCAACATGATAACCCATCTTACCACAAAGTGTGAGATTGGGATTTGTTTAATTGAAGGGAGGAATTCCAGGAGGAGCCATCACTGAGGAATTTAGAAAGTGCAACTTTTTGTGTTTATGGCATAAAGTGTGTGGTGCATACATTTTTTATATATAAAGAAATTAGAATGTAGTGAAATTGTGGAGAGTGGAGGAGAACCTACAACCACTAATTTACTAAACCAGCGTAATCCCTAACAACAATCTAAACATCTGTCCTTGTACCCACAGATAAGTGTAGTGCTCACCCCTCATCAAGGAAACTTCTCTGTAATGGAGATCATTACAGAGAGCCACAACTGATCAAAATGCAGGGTTGTAGAGTCCAGTCTCAATGGATACATCTACAACACTGCTCCTTCTGAACCTCTGAACTCAGGCTTGCAGAGAACCACAAGAAATAGGGTAGGAAGATAGCAAGATCCAGAGGAACAGGGAGTTTATTCTGAGACTGTTTCTCCTAGAAGTGTCAGAATGCACACCAATGATGTTTCAGCAATATGGCTGTCTAAATGCGAGCTGAACAAGGGCAACACCAGTCAGGGTGACCATGCCAACATGGATGGCTGATGGCCTCAACCCTACACAAAGAACTACTGCAACTAAGGACACCTAAGAGCAGAAGAAATGGTCTTCCCTGAGGAAGAGCACACCAACTGGTTATCCAATACCAAATGGCCAGCCCTGAAAACATATATGAGTGACAGTATGTGGATTGAGTAGGTTCTATTTAGAAATACGTTATGTGTACACATATGTGCACATAATATCAATTAGTGAGAAAAATAGGTCACAAATTTGAAAGAGAGTTAGAAGGTATATATGGGATGGTTTTGAGAGAGGGAAAGAAATGGAGAAATATTGTAATTATATTATAATCTCAAAAACAAAATTGGGATGGCAGATCCAGGCCAGGATTCAGAGAAGAGTGAAATGGCAAAATACAACTCAATGCCATTCAGGAAACTTGGAACACTCTAATTTAATTATATTGTCTGCATTTGGTGGAAGGTTCCAATTTGCATATTCCTCACTGGCATAGTAATTCTGAACAGAAGGGGCCCAGGAAGGCTCATGCAATGTGCCAGTGTGTTTCCATCTGGAGTAATATGGCAGACAAAAGGGAGACCTAGTTGATTATCTGAATATACTACATCAACACCCCATCACTTGGGCTCTGTTAAGCAGATAAACAAACATCTGGAAGACAGATGAGTGACAGAAATAAATAACTGAATAAATTAAACCCAGAGCAAGAGACTTTGGTCGTTTTAGTAAATTACCCTTGTTTTTAAAATTAAATAAATTTAAATAAAAATTAAAAAAAATTAAAATAAAATTAAAATTCAGTTATAGTCCAATAATTCAATTTTCAATTGCAAATTAGAGTCTCCTCTAAATCTGTATCCTGAGCTCATTCTGAGCTCATGGTTTACTTAACCCAGGAGCTATTAGATATGTGCCAGAAATAGGTGACGTGGCACCTGTAGGTTACATAACATAGAAATACTGGTATTATTTGATGTTTAGGGAGACTTGTCAGTTGTATTTTGTGTATTGTTAAGTATTGTTTGGAGACGTGTTGGAGTTCAGACTGGGTGGTGGGAACTTTTAGACTTGGTGTTGATGGACGGGACCATCCAAGCCGATGAAGGGACAGCTAGCCAACGTGGCAAGGCCAGCGGAGAGGATGGTTCCCGTGTCCCTGGCGGCAGGAGGATTTGGTTATTGATGTAGCCCAGGTGGAGGGCAGACGAGACAGCAGACACCTGCTTCAGTATAGCCTGGAGCTCTCCAGAAGGCGAACAGTACAGGCCAAGTCTGCATGGAGGAGAGCCAGTCGTGAAGGAAGGAGGGCTGAGCAGGAGCTCAGTGTTTCTCTTTTTTCTTTTTTTGGCAATACGTTTGGAGCCCTGGCAATGCTGGGAGGAAAATCACGGGAGCAAGTCGTGCTGCTGGCTCCCACATAAAGGTTCTGGGAAGGGAAAAAGAACAAAGTCAAGGGCAGAGATAATGGTCTTTGCAGGTAGAGGTCACTTGATTCTCAAGACCAAGGAGAATTATGCGTACACAATGTGTGATATGGGATATCCTCATAGTATTTTTGACTGTTTGGGCATGTGCACCTTCTGAGCTTCAGTGCCCATTTTATTTTTACACAGCACCCAAGGCATTCTATGTGTTTCTGCCATCAGTTCCTTTTACATTTTGACTTCATTCACTCATGTGTATACAAGGGAACTGAAATGGCAAATATCAAAATGCTGAATGTTTATGTACATGTAAACGCTGGTCCTATATGTCTAGTATTCTCAAGGTTCCAGGAAAAGACTGAGGGATGGGAAGAGGCCAGTTGTATTTAGGGAAAATTGTAGTTTAGAAAGTTGAGCACAGATTCATAATTAATCCTCCTCTCAACATGTGGAATTTAACTCCAGTCTCTAAAGCAGAGGGACTTGAAACAGACATGATCTTTCTTTACTTTCTCTCTCTCTGACTTGCTTGCTGGGGCTCTGCTTATTCGCCCTAGGGAAATCAACTTCTGTGTCCTGAGATTCTCAGGTGGCCTTTGGGGAGGCCCAACTGGGAAGGGATGGAGGCTAATGAAAAGCTCAGGCTTCTGTCAACAAACACGTGAAAGAATAAGAGTAAATCCTCCAGCTCCAGAAAAGCTGGCAGCAGAGGACTCCACACCCTGTCAACCTCTTGTGTGGAACCTCAGGAGGGACTCCTGAGTCAGGGCCATGAATGAAAACGCTTCTGAACCGCTGATCTACAAAACAAATGCATTTTCGGTGTTTCAAGTTCCTCCCTCTGGGAGTAATTTGTTAGCAGCAATAGCTAACTACTACAGGGAGAATATACCACCCAGAAAGAGAACTATTATATGGGAGATAATAAGTAGTATATTGGTCTACCAACAAAATACCTGCAGAAGTCCAGCTTTATAAAGAAGTTTATTTAATTCGTGGACAGGACTCTGGAGAGTCGGTTTAATTCTGGTGAAGATGATGTCAACAGCAGAGCATGCATAGAAGGAGAGGATCATATCCTAATGAGCAGGAAGATGATGAGTTTGGTATCCTACATCCTGTTCTTAGAGCACTCCCCCAAATGATCTAAGGACCTTCCACTGGGTTCTATCTCTTGACTGTCACCACTTCCTATCACCACACCAAGGACCAAGCTTCTAATACATGACAAGGAAATGGAAGATTATAGAACTGTTTCTACAGAAGTTCAGTTCACATACATATATGTGTGTGTATACATTTTATGACACCTTGCTTATAATCCTACAATACCTAGAATCCTGCATCTTAGGCATGGTTAGTAAGTGACGATAGCAAGTTTTACACTTTTGTGATGAAGTTCTAAGGTCAGATGGGTAGTTTATGGAGAATAAAGAGGATTGAGGAAGGGGAGAGATAGGTAGGTAGATAGATAGATAGATTGGAAGAGAAAATGAGATCTAATAACCATGCAATAGCTGGTTTTTGTTCATGGCCTCTTTTTCAAACACAAATCGTACACACACAGCTTGGAGATATGTACAAAACCAGTAGTTAAATAGCTTCAAGATAAATTGGTATTTATTGTCAAAATTTTGTTGAAAACATGCTCCTCACTCAGAGAGGATTAGTTCCTGGCCGGAAATATTTGGCACAGGAATCTATTTTTGTTTGTTTTTAGTAAAGGAGAAGACATTTCAGAGTTTGAATGCAGAATATTGAATGATGGTAGATATTTCTATGAGTCAGGAGAAAGATTTCTTTAAGTTTTGGAGGATGAGTGTTTAATAATTTTCTAGAACTTAATATATCATAATCTTATTCTCTAATTAGAGATGGAAAATAGGAATGACATTATCTTCTAAAACGTGAGTAGTAGTTTTGGCCCTGGGCTCATAGTAACTTAGCTCTCAGCATTTAAAAGTTTTGTCACCTTGGGAGCACGATGCGCATCACAGACATTTGGCTTTCTTGTGGCCCCTCTTCCATTTGTTCACTCTTGCAGGTCAGCAGTTGATGAGATGGTATGTGTCTAGATTAGAAGTCAGTTCGTACAGAGAGGGTTTGATGTTTGAAAAGGCCTTTAAGTGGAAAAATCATGTATTTCTAGGTCCCCCCTGAATGAAAGGAAAAGCACCGTTTCGATTACAGGCTAATAATTCAATAGTATAAAGGCAATATAAAGCAATGCTAAGTGGGCTGGGATTAGGCCCAGCTGTTACCTGCGTGTTTTGGCAGTGACATGGTGTAAAGAGGCTCGCAAGTGTTCTATCACCTTATGAGTCAGGCGGGTTTAGCTAGGAAACCAGTCTGAGTTCGTCATGCAGTTTTTATAATCCGGATGCATATGACCTGGAAAGGTAACTCTGTGTGTGTGTGTGTGTGTGTGTGTGTGTACGTGTGTACGATGTGTTTGTATGTAGTATGTGTGTGTGTGTGTGTACGTGTGTACGATGTGTTGTGTTTGTATGTAGTATGTGTGTGTGTGTGTGTGTACGATGCGTTGTGTTTGTATGTGGTGCGTGTGTGTGTGTGTGTGTGTGTGTGTACGATGCGTTGTGTTTTTATGTGGTGTGTGTGTATGTGTGTGTGTACGTGTGTACGATGTGTTGTGTTTGTATGTGGTGTGTGTGTGTGTGTGTACGTGTGTACGATGTGTTGTGTTTGTATGTGGTGTGTGTGTGGTGTCTATGGGTGTGTGGTATATGCATGTATGTGAGTCATGAAACTAGAAAGAGGACCATAGAAAAGGAAGATGTATTAAAATACTATAGAACAGCAAAGCGATGATGGAATATATATAACATGAAAGTGAAAGGACAGCTGTTGGGGAGCAAGAGGACAAAGGAGAAAGTGGAGAAGAGGAATAAATAAGAAAAAGTACATGAAGATGCCACAACTAAACCTATCACACTGCACGCTATTTTAAGAAATTAACGATTAAAATGAGTCTTTGAAGTAATGTTGTTGCCTATGACATTGACCGATGGCGCTCCTGGAGGCTCAGAGGGTGGATGGGTGTGACTTAAGCGCATCTCGACAAACCTACGAAGCCCAGATGCTACACTGACATGTCTTGGTGTCTCCCCAGCGCGGAAAAGAGATAGAGCGTCCTCTCCACTTCAGGTCACCATTCAGGTCACACAGCAGCATGATGTGGGCTGACAGGTGGTGAAGCTGCTTTAGTGCAGCGGTTCTGGATCTGAGAGGTGAGCAAACATAAAAAGGAGGAAACCATGCTGCCCAACAGCTGCCACTTCGTATGTACAGGCAGTGCTGTCCTTAGCATGGGTCACGTAGTGTGACATGTCCGCCTTGTCACCCCTGCCACAGCCTTCTTAAGAGCGGTTGTGTTAGCAGCTCCTGACGATGGCCGCTGGCCTGAGCTCCATCTGCTCATCTCGTTGACCTTGCTTGTCAGGAGTCGTTAGCACTTAAGAAACTCTCCTGAGTTTCAACTATGATTCACTAAGAATTATTCCTTTTTTTTTCTTCTTCTGCTTCTTTTGGCAAATAATTTCTGTTGTTGAAAAAAAGCTCTTTTTAAAAAAAAATTTAGTATGTCTTTGCATGCAGAGGCAGCTATTCTCCCATGGTTTAGCCATGGGAGAAAATAGTGAACAGATAAAATATTCACACACACATGCACGCACACACACACACACCCACACACACCTGTGTTGGAGTGATATTGGAGAATACAATAAACTATATAGCACATCAATAATGTGCACTTTGAAAATGATTAAACTGTGGAATGGACAAAAAAGGTAAAACACCTAGAGAAGAATCTTAGTTATAGACAAAATGAGTAGGAGGGCATCACTATGCGCCTACTGAGCACAGAGCTGGGTGTGACAAGGAGGTGATGTATCCAAATGGTTGTAGATTCTGATCAGAGAGACGGGATACAGCAGCTCATCGAAGAACACAGCTTTTAATTATGCTTGCAGTCATGGCCGGATTCTTGTTTGAAAGAACGAGTGATGAGTACAGTGAAAACAGGGTTTCGATCTGCTTTGTGCATCTTCTTGTTCTATATAGGTAACATTGTCTCCCTGGCTGTGTTTTAACACCCTAAGGAGGGATTCCAGAGCTAACCTGGATGTAGAGGAAGGGAGGACTGCTGGGGCTGAGGTGGGATACAGCAAGCTCTCTTGTAA
Source organism: Cricetomys ansorgei (assembly GCA_026225945.1). Taxonomy (NCBI): domain Eukaryota; kingdom Metazoa; phylum Chordata; class Mammalia; order Rodentia; family Nesomyidae; genus Cricetomys; species Cricetomys ansorgei. The sequence goes on along the minus strand of JAMJFZ010001131.1, from coordinate 24,133,272 downwards.
GTACTTTGGCAGAAGCTATGTACATGGTGATATTTTTGTCCTCCTGGGAGGGCTTCCTAAGCAAAGAGGGCATTGCAAGGAGGGAGACGATGTTCACATACATTCAAGGGCATGGTTCAGCCTGTGTGGATTTCTTTCTGTTTTTGTTTTCCCAGGCTCTCAGATCCTCCTACCACAGTGTCATTGGACTTGGTTTTGCCTGTCATAGGACCCTTCCGAGTCCCCTTCTTTAAGCTTCTGCATGACCCTCACTATCTCTTTGTCTAAATGAGGCCAGCATGCTTGCTCCCTCACCTGGTAGGACCCAGGGCAAAGAATTCATTCTGCTGCTATTTACTGAAAGCCAGTCAAACAGAATCATCAAACACTCCATTCCTCTGCTGTGCATGTGTTAGTGACTTCCCATGCATCATCATTTCTAACCCCCAATCTCCTCTTCGTGAAAATGTCTCCATTGCTATCCGTGTTTTAAACTTACTGCTATTTAAAAGAAGTCCTGCACTTTTCCTTGTTCATTTGTGCTATTGATTCCAATTTTTTCTACCTTCCTCTGGAACTAGCGCCATCAATAATTCCCTTTTCGTCTGTCAAGCTTTCAGTCTCCTGCTTCACTGACTACTTATTTCCCTATGGCTTACAACTGTACCCAGGAGACCCCCTAGTCCGAGAACACCTTGTCTTGACCCTGTGTCCAATTATAAGTATTTATTGCTTAGTTCTGTTCATTACCAACCACCCTAAACTTTAAGTGCATTGTTTTTATTGTTTTATTATTATGTGTCCTACTTCAAGTAGAAAATCAAAATAGCCTGTAGTGGGACAGAATAAATTGTTATTTGAAATGTTCTAGAAAATCCAGGAGTTTGATGGCACCACTTTCTACCTTTAATGGAGCTCATGCATAAAATTTATTAAAAAATATTTCCCTTATACCTGCCGATAGCTTCCTAGCTTGGACCAAAAAAATAATTTTCTTGTCCCAGTGCTCACGTACACTGTAGACACTTCTAATTGTTAGTATGTTCCAAGTCATTTCTTTTTCTAAATTTCTGTTTGTTATTTCTTTCTCCCATGTGTATGTATGTGTAACGTGTGTGAGTGCAACTCTGCACGTGCTTCGACACGCTTGTTGAAGTCAGGAGAGCTTGTGGGGCATGTTCTCTCCTCTCGCTGTGGGGTCTGTGGGTTGAACATAGGTTGTACATATTAAGCACTTTTACACTCTGAGCCATCTTGCCAGCCCTTAACCTCTTCCCTTGAGAAGCAACAGAGAACTACTTCAACCGTACTCTCTTCCCCTTTCCATTTCCCCCAATTCTCTACTGGCTTCTTTGGCTTTTACCTCAGAGGAATATACACTTCTTTCTTACATAGTTAAATATTTTAACTGATACCTAAAGCATAAAAATTATACATAATAATAAGGCATGCTTTGATGAGTGTTTAAATGTGTAATGTTTAAGTCAGGCTAAACACATTTATCTCCTCCTCATTATTCATCGTGAAAACACTCAAAATCGGTTCTTCCGGCTTTTAAACATGTATATTATATTACTTCTAGACTTTCTACTCTGTGACAGCATACCAGAGCTTCCTAATCCTATCTAGCTATAACATGCGTCCCTTTGGTCAGCCTCCCCATCACTCTCTCAGCCACGGTGACACTATAGCAGCAACTTTAACTCTGTCGGTGTGGTGCACCATGTTTTTGCAGTTGCGTATGTTCAACCATCCTAACATCACCGGAGTGGATCCCACTTGGCCCTGGTGACTAATGCTTTGCTGTGATGTCAGATTTGGATTGCTAGTATTTTGTTGAGAATTTTGCAACTTTGTTTACAAAGATATAATTTGCTAATTTTTTGCTGTTAAGATTGGGGTAGTACTGGCTTTATAGCATGCATTTGGGCAGATCCATTCGTCTTTTATTTTGTGGGGGGCGGCACGTAACTTAAGGACAACTGGCATTTGGTTCCTTAAATTTTTGGTGAAAGTCAGTACCGAGACTGTCTTGTGCTCGTTTTTCATTTGATTGGGTTTTGAAAAGAATACTATTTACTCTTTGAAATGTTCGTACGTTCTTACTCGTATGCCTACTGAGCAGCGCCATGAGCCCCTCTCAGTGCTTGCACCCGATGTCTCTCCCTCTCTTTGCTTTGTTGTTATTGATAACCCCCGGAGTCCAGTTAGTGTTGCATATAAGTGCCTGTGCGTGTGTGTGTGTGTGTGTGTGTGTGTGCCTGTGTGTGTGTGTGTGTGTGTGTGTGTGTCTCCACTGGGCATGTGCAACTTAGCATTGGCCACATACTGAAAGAAGAGTGGTTCTCTCTCTCAAAGGGTTTTACATTTTTATTAATTAAAAAAATTACGGATTCAACGTTGCCATTTGTTACGTGTACGTTCAGGTTGTCTAACCCTCCTTGAAAAGTGTGTGTGTCGAGACATTTGTTTGTTTCTTCTAGGTTACCTAGGTTGCCAAGCTTGTTGGTACGCCGTTGTTCATGGCGGTCTCTAATGGCACATTATATTTTCTGTGGTGTCAGCTTTTAAAATCTATCTATCTATTTATTTATTTATTTATGAGACAGGGTTTCTCTGTGTATCCCTGCCTGTTCTGGAACTCACTATGTAGACCAGGCTGGCCTTGAACTCAGAGAGCCACTTGCCTGTGCCTCCTAAGTGCTGGGATTAAGGGCATGCACCACCTCCACCACCCAGTATTTTTTCATTTTATAATTTATTTATTTTTATTTTATGCACATGGCGTTTTGCTTGCATGTATGTCTGCATGAGGGTGTCGTAGATATCCTCCTTCCACACCCTTCGATGCCCCTTTCAAATTGATAGCTTTTTTCATTATTATTGCATATATACATATGTATATATAAATACAATCTATTGAATCAATTTTTCCTGTTTATGGGTTTATAGTTTCAGGGATGAGCACTTTGTATTGGATCACTAACAAGGAGGATCATCCCTGTAGGAGCTGATTCTCTCTCTCCCAGCAGTAGCTAGCTGCTCATAGTCCTTTGAAGCTTCTCTTTATAGCAAATAGAGACCATTACAGAAAACTAAAACTGGGTATAATGCAGAGCTCAGTGGATTGTGGGGAACCCAGCACCAATCTATATCACATCTGTATCACAAATCTTGCATGGACAGCTCAGGGAGCATCGCAGAAGAGGGGCAGAAGACTTTACCAGCCAGAGACCATGAAGTCGACTGTGAAACAACCTCTCCTAGAACTGGCTGCCAAAATGAGGCTCAGACAATGCCAATGGACATGCTAACATGGATAGAGGGAGTTAAGTAGGTTGTGCAGGAAATCACAGGTGCTGGGAATCCAAGATAGCAATGACCGTATCATGTCTGCAAGATACTGTTCCACAGCCCTTACGTATGCCATTTCTCACTCGTCCTTTTCTTCTTTAAAATCTTTTCTTCCCTGCTCATGGTCTCCTTTCTAGTCCTCTCTCTCACAGACATTTAAATCTAGCTTATGCATATGAGATAAAAATACAGTATTTATCTTTCTGAGTCCTGGGTTATTTCATGCAACATAAAGATTTCCAGTTCAATCCATGAATAAGCACAGAGCAGGCGCTATTGTCTTTTTCCGATTCCATGTAAAATGCCTTTAATTTTTTTTTTTATCTGTTTAGTGGAATTTTGGTATTGGTTTCTGGTTTGTAGCCTTTATTATGCTGAAGCATTTTCCTCCTAGTTCTAGTTTCTTCAGGGACGTTGAACTTTGTCAGATACTTTTTGGCACCTGCTGAGAAGATCATATGGTTTCTGCCCTTGTGTCTGTGTGCTATGTTACGTTTGTTGATTGCATGTGTGGCAGAACTGTTGCACTTGCATAAGATATGAAATCTTGGAGTATATCTGATTGAATTAAATTAGATTGGTGCCTTTTGGCTTTGCTGAATCTAGATATTTGTGTCATTTTTCTAGGTTTGTGTAGCTTTCTGTTATTATCTCTTTGAATAATGTCTCTGTATGGCCTACAGAATGAGTTCCATCCAGGACAGCCAGAGTTACAAGAGAGAAATCCTATCTCAAAAAACAAAAACAAACAAAAAACCTTAAAAAACCTTTGCAGTAGGTTTTGGATAATTACTTGTAACATCAATAAGTAAATGGACTGTCTAGGCTCGGTGGTTGACATAGCAGGTGACAGAGCAACATTCCTCCCTCAAATCACCCACAAACTGGTGAAGTGGCATAGTCTTTAGGAGGGTAAGATTAATAAATTCCAAGAGGTCAATGATATGGTGCTTTTAAATCATCCTTAGAGACTGGGCTTACTGCTCGAAAGAAAAGTAGAGTGTGGTTCAGCATTGAAGCCTTTGGAAGCACATCGTGGTTGGGATTTCCACCTGCCATTTCTTTCTCTGGCTTTAGGATTTTGTTTCACAGATGCATCATCAAGGGCAGAATATGCCCTTGAAGGATTAGTAGAAGCTTGCAGTGCTACAGGTAAACCCAGCTAATTTAGAGCCTCATACCATGAAGATCACCTTATATCTGGTCAAAGTGTATAACTCTTATTTTTGATGAGGATTCTAGAGAATATCTCCTGGGAGAAGATGCATGACTGATGATATGATATGATATGGGAATAATTCAAGAAATTTTCCATTGTCGTCACAACTATAAAAACATGTTTTACATGAAACAACCAAGCTAATACCAATTTAGGTAAGTTTTTTAACCTTATATTTGGAGATGTAGAATTAAGTTTTGAATAGAAATGTTGTCCATCAAATAAGCACAACTACCTGAGTGAAACAGCTTTGTGAGGGTGCATAGAGAAGGGGTAACGTGTCTGTTCCCCCAGGAATGTGTGAAGACATGGATGAGAGCTGGTCTCCTGGATAAAATTCTCTAGTAGGGCTTTCAGCAGCTGGCCACTCATTGGTAGAAGGCTCTGATATAATGACTCATTGTCTTTCTCCACCTTAACAGAGCACTGGAAATATTTACCTGCCCCTCATGCCAAGGTGGTGAAATCTTGTGATATGCAATTTGAACTGCTTAGAAAGCATCTTGAAATTTCTCTGCAGTTTATTCCCAAAGCATCTAATGGGATTTAATGGTTAATAAATCACACTTACCTCAGAAGATATAGAAAGCTAGCATCCCTGATACAAAGGCTCAAAATTTGCTTCATTTGTTTAAATCAACTACCTTTCACTAAAAGGTTAATGGAATTTCCCTAACTTTCTGGCAAAATCTCTCTGCAGATTCTGTCTACACCAACAGTATAATTTTATATGTCTCACAGCAGAAACATATCAGACTAATAGTCTTTTCTTTAACTGCAATATATTTTAAGCTACAGAACATTTTAAAGATACATTTGCTCTGGAGAATATTTTATATTATGCAAAGAACTGTATATATTTCTTTAGCATTCAAGATATGTGGAAAGTTAGCTACCTTATTTGTTCCTTAAGTGTATTTTTCTCTCCCTCTTGTACTGTAGCTCAAAGTTTGAGAAAATTCCCCGCTTTAGAAACTTATTATTTAAAAATATCTTAATTTGTGAATTAGATTCTTTTCTTTACCACGGAATTCACCGTAAATTGTATGATATGAATCCTGGAGTCATGAGCTTTCTGCTTCCTCTTCTCTTATGTGTTAATTGCCTCAACCAAAGGAAGTAACTGAACATATTTGTGTCTCAGCTTTCTAACCCATGTAATGGGGATGATGATATATTTTCTTGTTTGGTCTATGTAGCTTGTATGTGGATATTATATACATATATGATATAATTAGGAAGTGACTTATAAAGTTTAGGTATACCTAAGTTAATGGTGCTATTTATTGTTCTACTTCTCTGTATTTTAAAGTTAGTGGCACTCTAATATTATTAACTCCCCAAATTATCACATTTAAAAAATTTTTGAAACTAAAATATAATCGCATTATTTTTCCCTTACCTTCTTCCCTCCACCCGGTTCCATGTACCTTCTTGCTCTCTCTCAAATTTATGGCCTCTACTTATTAAATTGTTGTTACAAATATGTATGCATAGATATTCTTAGATAGAAATGTATCTACGATGCTTATGAACCACAACAAAGACCAGCCCATAGCATAGTACCCTTAAGGGTGCAGTAGTGGCATGCATACCTTGATGGTACCCAATAGCTTTGTAATTGGACTTAAAACCCACTCAACAAGAGGGAAATCATGGTTGATACTGGAAATCTAACCAGTTACTTAGAACTAGCGAGGTCATGGATCTTTGTGAAGACTCTACTACCGTCACTTAACTAAACCAGGATAATTCCCAATGGAGTCATATTTATCCCAACTGGATGTAGCATGGGACCTCCACTGTAAATTCTAGTTTTTATTCCCATTGTTTCATAATGAATGATACATTGCATGCAGGAATTATATGAAATAAGTCCTAAGTTTGGTGGAGTTGGAACTAGTCTTACAAAATTGCCAAAGAACCATGGACATTTTGATATTCAAATGATTAAAAAAATCTTTGATGGTAGAAAGAAACCAAAAATGACCATCTGCAAGAAGGTTCCAGTTTCTGAGGAAGGTCTCCCTGCAGTGTAAAGGGAGCTCCGGACTAGTGACCTGAGATCTATACCAGGTCCGTGGAGGCTGAGGAAGGAAGAAAGCTTTCTGTTATGCTGTGAGGCTGAGACTATAAATATTTTTTCTTTATCAATCTACTTTACTTCAAATAAACCCTGAATGCAATAGTCTTGTGTGTGTTGTTTGAGTGAAAGGTTGTAACACCTGATAATGAATGGCTTCTTTCTGCAGTCTTAGGGCACTTGCTGGTGTGAAACTGTAGATCCGTAGTAGGGTATGATAGCCAGGACACAACTTCAAGCCCCAGCTGCATTTCATCTCGCTAATCTCTCAAGTAGAGACTGTGGCAAACATGCTGTTAGCTAGGCGGAATGGCAGGAGGGTTTGAAGTATATAAATTTTGACCATTTCAAATCTAGTAGTGCGCTTTCGGCTTCAGATGATGTGTGGTTCTCGGGCTTCCATGAATGTTCGGATGAAGGATCTTGTTAAAATACAGGTTTTTGAATCACTATTTAGGAAGTAAGAGTCTGCATTTCTAATACATTCACAGATGATGTCATTCTTGCTGATCCAAGGACTATACTTTGTTCAGCAGGGTGCGTAGACAGATTTGGGACTCATAAGAAGTTCCTGTGCATTTAATGCAAAACTAGGAGATGCCAAGACTATGACTATGTTACCTTGCAGGACAATGTGGCCTTTGTGGCTGTAATAAAGTTTACCCATTAACCAACTGGCACTAAAATTACCATGTTAACCTACTTTCTTTGATCCAATATAATTTCATGAACCTCTAAAATTAGAGGAGATGGGAAGAGAAATTAGATTTCCGACGAGTGAGAAAGATTTGATATACCATTGCTGGCTAAAGATAGATGAGCCATGTGGAAAGTGAGAGGGCCCTGCTTCTGTGACTGCCCTGAAGGAGCTTGGAAGAGGATCATCCCAGAGCATCCAGGATGGAATGAAACGCCTTTGTCTTAACTTTGGCCTTGTGAGAGCAAGAGAATCCAGTTGAGCTATTTGGTACCCAGACCTTTGGTTCACTGAAACTATGAGACGACAAATGGGTATTTGTTTAAACTTCTATTTTTGAAGTCATTTGTTACAGCAACAACAAAACTAACACAAGATAATCTAGAACACCTACTTTCTAAGACAGAACATGACTATTTTACTTTAACAATGTCTAGGAAAGTTGTGAGAGCAAACAGAATTGGCCTTTGCATTGACTAAGACCCAAAGGGTTCTCAAAAATTATTAACATCAGACCCTTTGGGGAGTAAACATTTTTGCACAATGGAAATACAGGACAATTGAAGTCCTATTAAATTAGAATGTTTAAAGAGATGAGAGGTTTTCAAAGCGAGATGAGAGTTAGTGCAAACAGCAGGTTGCGTACACTAACATATTTGGTGCTTGTATTCTGCACTCTCATGGACAAAATCATTGACTTTTTTTTTAATTGCGGATGGTCCTTTTAATAATGATTGTAGACTGAGTGGCCTTGAAAACAGGCACAAGGGTGCCTTTATTTATCATTTGGTATGACAAAGACAGGATGAGTTTTATTTGCTGCTTATTTTGACAGACTGGATTTTCTTGTTGCTCCTTAGCCGTGGGTCAAGCCCACTGTGCGGACAGCACCTTATTAGCTACTTGACATTACCCCTGTGGACCTGGGGAGCAAAAGGAACCAATGTAAATGCAAAGCGCAAACTGGCTGTGCTGTGGGTAATGAAGCCAATTGTCCCAGACCTGAATACTTTATCTCTCCTCCCAGCATCCATGGGACTAGTGTAGACTAACCTTAAGCTTCGTATGTTAAAACCTCAGACCCTCCAGAGTTCTTGATTATGTGTGAGTAAATACAGGTTACAGATTTCAAATGTTTTCTCACCAAGAAAGTTGAATATTTACCTGTTCTATCTACTACAAGACAGTCTGAAGTTTCTGTATATTAATTCAGTGCTCTTTGTGAATCAAGGTATTTGTAGTGAAACTTACCATTAAAGACATGCCACATGCAGGTAATAAGGTCCTGGAAGGATTTTTGAAATCAGCTTAACATTTTTGCTATTTGTTTTCTGACCTTGTTTAGTATGTTAAGGTGACATATAATTCTAAAACACCATTTTATACTATATGGAGTTTTTTTAATTGAGTAGAAATGTCCTTGCCTCATTTAAATAATGACCATCTGGATGATGGATGATGAGCTAAGTTTTGGATTAAATTTTTTTTTTGTATATTTTGGGCCTTGTGAAGAGCTTTGGGGGGATCGTCATTGCCAACAATTGATGTGAAGATCTTATTTTGTAAGAGGGTCTTAGAAAATCTTGCCTCACTAGAAAACAGTCATCAAATTTAATAGATATATATTGTCCTTTCTAGGTGGGAGTTTGCAATTCTGTAAGCTGCAAAAGCCTTGTTCCCACCTTTCCGCCATAAAAGAATGCATGTGTGAGTGTGCCCTGGAAGCACTGCATGCATTTCCTTTCCCAAAACAGAGTCTCTCAGAAGCTGGGGAAGTTTCTTCAGAGAAAAGCTTGTTTGGGAACAGATATCACTTGATGTTCATCTGTATCGGATTTGCTTTTTCTTGGCTACGCTTACTGAATATTCATTGTGTCTACTAAAACAGACTAAATATTTGCATGCAGAACTGCTCAGATTTTGTAAAGACTGTAAGTGTGTTGTTTTTTGTTTTTAACCAGCCTTCTTTCTCCATCTGCTTTTCATAGGTTTCTGCCAAGTAAAAACACACGAAAAAAATAATTGGAGCCCAAACACAACAATATTTTGAAGCTTTGTGTTTGTTTACAGTGGGGTAGCAAGTAATTGAATAATGAGGCGTTCCTGTTTGTGGAGGAAGATGATTGCTTGGCAGACCTGGGTGAAGTGTGGTGGTGGGTGGTGAGGGAAGGAGTGGAGGGAAATAATTCTGGTACCACTCAAAAATCCTCAATGTGTGAGTTAATAGATATGCCAATTAGCTGAACTGTAAAAGCCACAGCACAGTGGATGTATGGATCAAAAGATCACACAGGTCCTCCTAAGTAGACAGGGACCATCTGATTACCTGGGTCTCTTTCAATGTAAAGCTTAAGGTCTAAAATTAATTCCTTTGCCAAGTATTATTTTTTCAAATATTTTCTATACAAAACGCGTTTATCTGAGAGCCACTATTCTTATTTTCTAAACTGGCAAGACTTGCCAGGCTGCCTCCTTAGTCAGCAGCGGAACAGCTCTAAGCTTTCCTTGCAAGGGGACAGACACGTTTTCAGGACTTTGACTCCATCTTTTGAGAAAGCTAACTTGGCTTTTCTGGCAGATCGTTGTCAAAATGAATTTGTTTTTGCTCTTATGTAGTATCTTCTTGAGGGCTACTCATTCACTATTTCAGGATTAGTAAAGATCAATTTGGGAGATTAATGAAAAGGTCCCTGAAATGATTTGAAGGAGAGAAAAGCCTCTTCAGGAAGGGCGCCGCTTGTCTCAATGGACTGTCAGAAGCGTTTACTTGATCTCCACTGCTCTTTCTCTGGCTTTGATTCTCACGGAGTCAGCGAAGTGATGGGGATTGAGGCTGCAAATTCCTCCACTAATGTTATAACTATTTTCATTTCCTGACTCCCGCTTTCCACCTTTCTCTGTTGTGATGCCTGCATTTGATTTGTTTAGTCCAAACCATTTCTCAGTGCTGGAAATACAAACATGTCACCCTTCACTGGTAATGGGGCAGTGACATTGCTATTCCCTAACCGGGCTGCCATTACACTGAGAGTTCTGAGCTTGTGCACTATCCCTAGAAATCATTCCCATGAGATGAGGCAAAGGAGCCTTGATCAACCCAAAGTAAAGGGGCTGTGCCTTTGTAGATCTCTTGTGTGTCTGGCTGGCTCAATTCAATGCATGCCATGGTGTCTGATTTGTTATTTCCACATGAAATTGGAAAACCAACAAAAGAACTTTAAAAAACTTGTGTGGAGGGTTTGTTTGGGTGATAGTTTATAAGGTGAGGGATATAGATGAATAGTTGAGAGCATTTCCGTTTTTAAAACAATATAATGGAGGGCTGGAGAGATGGCTCATTAGTTTTGAGCACTGGCTGCTTTCCAGAGGACCCAGATTTGATTCCCAGCATCCGTGTGCTGGCTCACAACTGTAAAGCCAGTTCTAGAGAGGTCTGATGCCCTCTGTTGGCTTTTGTAGGCACTGGGCACACAGTGGTATCTAGAGGTACATGTAGGCAACCCTCCCCCCCCCAAAATAAAATAAACAACTTAACGAAAACGATGCGAGCATCGGCCAAGTCAGCACTTTGCCCTTTGTGGGAGGGCAGCCTTACCTCTGGAATTCTTTCTGTTGACCCTGTCCCTTGTCCAGAGTATTTTCTATACTTTCTTAGTTCAGAGGGAGAATCACCTACTGTTTCTTTAATTACATCAGGAAATATTCTGGACCACCTTCAAAATGCTGTGCAAATTTTCAACTGAGCATCCTGTTTCTGTGTGTTCTTTGTCTATAGTGTCATCTGCAACTAAGGTTAGCACAGCACGCCTGGCTCAGAAGGACCGCTCCTCAGAATCTCATGCTTTCTCTCCAGTGTGTGTGTGTGTGTGTGTGTGTGTGTGTGTGTGTGTTGGATAAATTGTGGGAGCTGGAACCGTGCTTCTAAGCCCACTGTCGTCCTGTGAAGCAGGAGGCAGAATAGGTACTTGAGGAAAATCTTCACACCTTTGGGACCTTCAGACTTGGGAGTCCAGAGCACACTGCTCCGTCTCTTCTTTAGCCTTCTTTCTGGAAAGCCCCAGCTCTTGTTTGACCTACAGGCACTTAAAGGACCTAAGGCGAATCAATGAGCGAGATGGTGAGCGAAGACTGCTGTTGTTTTTGCTTTTTGTTTCACTGAGTTGGGTAAGGGAGTCCGATAGAGAAATCCATAGAGATAGCATGATGGTGGGCTTGTCAGCATGGAAGCGATCAACTGCATAGCGTTCTTGCAACCAGAAAACAAAGTAAGACAACAGTTTCTTCTTAGAAAGTTAGGATGACATGCCTGAGCCTATTCTGTCTGGGAAACGCAAACCCTATCTAAGAATCTTGGCTTCTCAGTCTGGTCTGGAGCCTGATCAGATCTTGTATTAGGTTTTAAGAGTCTGACCCATTTGTTAAGAGACACCTTTGTTTAAAAGTAACCTCTTTGAGAATAGCATTAGGGAAAATTGAGCACATGAATGTGGCACCAAGAATCACCTCTCCCCGGTGTCACAGCATCAGCTTTCACAGGTTAGCTGTGCTTCCTGCTCAGAGCTCAGTGTTAGCCTGCCTCCTATCATCCCAGTGAATACTTTGATTCCAAACGAGGCTGCTGAGAGCAATGTCTGTGGTGCCGCTTCTCTGGTTATTGCTGAAGCACGCGGCTGATGTAAAGGCTTCTCTGCTTTCCACATACGTGCCGCGTGTGGGACAGTATTTTTCTGGTAGACTTCTATGAGCTTTGCGTGTGAAGAATCTATTTAAGGGAGACTAATGGACCTGCTGTGGCCTAGAGACTAAGGAGTGAGGACTTTTATTTCCATTGAGCCTTGAAGGTATTTGTTATGGGCCCTGTTAGCAGAACTTGAGTTGATTAGAGACAAGCTGGTATTTATATTTTATATAAGGGAGCATCTGGGAGCACTTAGATGTCTGTCTGTTAGAGAAGAATCTGATGCCCTAAATATTCCCCAAGAGTTCATAGCTATTGGACTTACCATCCAAGTCATCCTGAGGGACTTTGAGAAGGGACATAGTGGGTAAACTACATAAACATAATGCCTTAAAGCCTATGAACATACACATGTTTTCTCTTTCCATCTGCATTTTAATTTTCATTGAATTAATATCAGAGAGAAAAATATATCTTCTAGATTATACTTAGAGAAAAATATATCTTTTCTCATTTTTAAGGTTAGTTCATTCCTTCTTGTCAATAATCCCATTCCTTTGAATAGTTTTCTGGGCAGTGAAATCAATGACGCTTTGGCGATAGTTTGAGGGTTGAGCAGAGAAGGCAGAAAGATCATGAGGCTTGTCTGAAGACAAAGATGTGGGGAGGTCTGGGTTGAATGGAAGATAGGACCAGTTGTGTGCATAACCCTCTGTACCATACATGGGGGTCTTAGTTCATCACGGAGTGAATGACAGTGCAGACTTACTACTTTACATTTTCAAGTCATGACTGGGGAGTTAATCTAGACTAATTCTGTGAATTCCTCAGCCTCTTGAACCACAAACCCAAAGAAAAACCTGAGCTTTATAAATAACCCAGTCTGTGTTATTTTGTTATAGCCACAGAATTTGGAGGAAGACAGATTGCATTGTTGCAGACTCTATTGATGACTGGTCTTATAGAATCTCAATGCACCTTGCCAAGTGCTAGAAGGTACAACCTTATGTATACGCTACATTTTGTTCAAAGTCATGACAAACAAGAGTGGGGGCCTCTTGGTGATAGCATTTGCCTTTGAATCTTTTCTTTTGTCCTCTTATTGATTGAACAAATATCTACCCAGACTCAATCTAGCTTGAGTTCTATGTGTTAGAAAATAAATCATGTTATTAAAAATAATGTCTTATTAGTTCTGTGGTTTATAGATACCTCCAATAATGTCTCATAAGTAACTGGGGTTTCTCTTGTGTAATTCCAAGTCACAGTGATTATTTGTACTATAGTTTGCTTGCAATCAATGTGTCCCAGAGAAATACTTGAAGTATGCATACGTTGTACATGCTGAACCCATTAAAAAGTTCCTTTTCTTTATCTTAAATCAATGCATGGGGCTTTTACTTTTTGTTATAAAGCTTTATGTCCATCCCAAACAATTTTGTGATCTTTCTAGTGCCAGAAAGAAGCAGTAAGAGAAAATGTGGAAGGTCCTCAAGGAGTGCAACTCCCCTGGGTTTGTCTCCTGAGTTAATAACACCACCCCACACTGCTTTAACCTTTGTGCCTCAGTCCCCTTTGTCTCTTTTCATTCAACTGGCCACTAAGAGCTGTCTGCTGCCCTCTGAAATGACTCATTGTTTTCTGCTTTTATTTTTTTTCTGAACTCCTAAAATAGCTTTTAAACAGGTCTCTCTGTTTCCAGCTTCTCCTAGCTCTGCTTTATTTTGATCATCATTTCTAGGTAAGCCTTCTGAAATACGGAATAAAGCCCTTAACTTCTGATATCCAGAGTCCAGCCTGCCCTTCTCTAGGCATTTCCTCTTGGAGATCATCCTCTCCAGTGCTTTCTGACCTCTCTACCACTTTTCCATTGAATGGACTGACTGACATGGTGGAGTGTCCGGAGTCTAGATCTATCTCTTCCTTTGAGTGATTCTTGGTCACTTGCTCATTTTTGTTCCTCATGACCTAGGGAAAAATTGTATCAGATTAGTTTATGTTGTCTTGAAATCTCACTGCAAATGCTCTTCATTCACATCATTAGCTTCTAATACTGAACATGCAAATGTTGTTTGAGTTTCAGCAGCAGCTTTTCTTTTCTATGTAGCACGTTTTGCAAAACAAATCCTACAAGTCTTTGACTCCCTGGGAGACTAGCTCTTACCTTTTAGGTATGAAAGATGCTGTTAACTAGAACAAGAGGACAAGCAGAGATGAAAATAAGACTTAAGAAAAATTGGCTTTCCTTCACACAGATATCTAATTTATTCCAGGATCTGAGAGGCCATACTTACCTAGCATTCTCTCCTCATCGTCCTTCTCTTCCTCCTTTTATATCCTCTGTCAGACCTTTGTTTCCCAAATAGAGGAAACTGTGCTTACATTTAATGAAAACACCCATAGGTAGACAGCACCTCATGTGAAGAAAGTTAAAAGTAGTGTATTGGTTTGCTGCGGTTGCTCAAACAAAGTACCATAAACTGGGTACCTTAAAGAAGAAAAATTCTTTGTTTTCTAGTTTTGGAAGTTAGAAGTCCAAGTATCAGCGTTGAGTTCTTTTTGAGGTCTGTGAGAAAGAATATGTTCTAGATGTCTTTACATAGCTGATATTTTTCTGGCAATCTTGGATGTTTCTTGACTCATACATATACCATCCTAATCTCTACTTTCATATTCACAGGGTATTATTACTGCATGTGTGTGTGTGTCTGTGTCCAAAGACCTCATACAAGGATAGTGTTGTGTTCAATTAGAACCCACTCTAATAACTTCAATTTAATATATCTGTAGAAACTCTCTTTCTAAATAAGGTCTTGTTTTGAGGCCCTAGAGGTTAGTGCTTTGACGTTTGTATTTTTGGGATCCATTTCCACCCGTAACAAGTGGTAATCACAGGCATGTCACACCAGCTGTGGCCCTGGCTTAAGGTTATGGATGTTTCTGACTGTTGCTGCACCAGGGATTTGTCCTTTGAGGCTGCATTGTGAGGAATTCTGACAACTCTCAGTGAGAGAATCTGGGCAGGAGGTTGGTGCTGTGTGTAAAGCAGACATTGCCTTGTTAGTTGCTGGGTAAAACATTTTGATTCTTAATTTTAGCTTCCTAGAGAAGTTTCTTTACTCTGAAGTTGACTTTAGGGGTTCTGTGAAGGACAGACTACCTCTTCACATTTCCTTTTGATTTTGGGCTGTTATCTGAATTTATATGTCAGGACATCATGTGTGGTGGTTTGAAAGAAAACGGCCCCCTAGGCTATAATGCTTGGTCATCAAAGACTGGCTCTATTAGGAGGTGTGGCCTTGTTGGAGGAAGTGTGTCACTGGGGGTGGGCTTGAGGTTTCAGAAGCTCAAAGCAGGCCAATGAACTCACTCTTTTTCCCTGCTACTTGTAAATCCAAATGTAGAACTCTCAGTTCCTTCTCCAGCACCATGTCTGCCTGTGCGTTGCCGTGCTTCCCTCCATGACGACAATGGACTAAATCTCTGAACCTGTTAGCCAGCCCCAATTAAATGTTTCTCTTTAAAAGAGTTGCTGTGGTCGTGGTGTCTCTTCATAACAATAGAAACCCTGATTAAGACATCATGCTACCTTAACATGTTTGAATGCTTGTAGATGTGAATTCTCCCACAGTTACTTTAATTCAAGGCCATAACCATGCACTCTGTGTGTCTGAAAGTCCAGTGTCTGTCTTCATTCCCAAGTTTGCAATTATTCTGTAAGAATCAAAATGGCCACTTGCATGCCTGTGTTCCACTGGGATTTCTTGAGTTTAAGTTCTAGAAGTCATTGCTGATTAAATGGTCATCTAGTGCCAGACATCATTCTTCCTCATGATAACTCTTTGATAAAGTGGTTTTATATCTTCAAAGAGACAAGGAAAGTCACAGAGTAGCTATACAATTTGTTCAAGATTCAGAGCTAGTGCTACTTCCAGAGACATTGGTACAAACCGGAATACTGTGTTGACTATCTACCTCCCAGACTATATGTTGATAGCAAATAAAATAGAGTATTTTTATTGATCTTATGTAGGAAATATTTCCAAATGGTTCCTGTACAATCGGTTCAGATTCATTTGGTAGGAGCGAGGAGTGTAATAGAAAACATGTAGAAATAAAGATCAGCTCACAGGAGCGGACAACTTTCAGAAGTGAGCAAAAGGCTTAACTCCAAGCGTGGCCAGGCTGATGAGAGCAGATGCTACATAACCCGGGTGTTTTTCTCTGGCTTGAAAAATTTAACCCTAGAGATTAATTGTATTTATAGGGATGCCCAGGTAAGCAGCTGTTGGTATGACTTGTTTATAATGGAATATTCCAATCTCAATGCCTGTTTCCTGCTGTGAGCTTATTAATTAAAATGAGAATGATTTTCTTAGGATAAGAAAATGTGATGAGCTGCACTCTCAAATACAGGGGCCATATGGCACCAGTGGTATAGAACTTGGCTGGCGGTGGTCAAGGAATACAGAAATATATTCAACCAATGAATTAATAAATTAGTCGACAGCACCCATTTTGACTGAGTACTTCCTGTGGGTCAGATGCTATACTATTTGCTGGGATGGAACCAAGAGTACCGTGGATAAAAAGACGTACAGGAAGAAAAGTACATAGGCAAATGTATTATCTCTGGAGTTTTGCCTTAGGCTAGCCTAGTATTCTTGAATGTATTATTTCTCACCAGTGGGTGTGGTTTAAGACAGGATTTTCCTGGGAGAAATGATGATGATGGTCTGTGGAATCATGCTGCTCTTCCTGCCTCCACCTGTGGGACCCTGTCCTAGACATAAGGAAGCAAGGGAGCCTGAGGGTACCCACTGGTGCTGAAAGCTGAGCAAAGGGACTTCATGGGGGTTGGATAGCATACAATCAAGGTGAAGTTTTAGAATGATCTGGGATTGGAGTTTCTGTTTTTCTTATGTTTCTTCTTATCATTGTGCTGAATATTGTTTCCTTAAATACTGGAATTATTTTTAATTTCTCATATTATAGGGCTCAGAGAAGTTAACACACTGAACATACTACACACAGACACACACACACACACACGCATGCACGCACATGCACACATACACACGCACGCACACACGCTATATTTCTTGTTTTACCCCCATAGAATGTCTGTGGCTCAGGTAAAGACAGGACTACAGTAGGTAGGAACTCAGACTGCTGAACTGAATTACAACACAGAAATGTAATTGTATTAGACTTGTATTTTGCCTGCTAACACTTTTGTGAATCACCTGTTTGAAATTTCTAACTATATAGTTAGATTCTCTCATTTAATTTTCTCATTTAATTTATTTTTTTGAAAGAGCCACAGAATCACATTATGGTTGAATACTTGGAAACGGAGTAGATGTCAGAACCTGGATGATGAATTTGGCTCCTTCTGCACCACTGCGTTGTTGAATGGGAACCGCTGACAAATCCATACAAATGAGAACTTTCTGCAAGGCAGACAGTGATGAAAGACAGCTTTTGCCTGTTGGTTCTAAACCATTGTGTTTTACTGTGCTGTTGTCCTGTTTAGCACCTACTTTTGGGGGAAGTGCTGGGTGTTCTAGAAAGATGTCAGATAGGAATAGCTTAAGAGTCATGACTCAAAATTCAGGAGGTTGAGGCAGGAGGATCCTTGCTTTGAGTTTAGTATGGGCTACGTTAAAACGTGATTAAAAATAAATAAAATAGCATACCTGAGTGACTACTTCTTAAAGCATCATATGAGACAAAGCAGTAGATGAACCCACAATATTAAGGTCAGCTCTGGGGCTTAATTCCCTCCTCCGACTTTTATTTCCAGAATATTCAATATTCTACATTTGGTTAAAAGCCACTTCTACTGTTATTTCAGTTTTGTTTATTGTGGAAACTTTTCCTTTTAGGCTAGGGTTTTGATTGATTGTCTAATTTCTGATTAAGTGTGCCTGTGTGAGTCAGACTTACCACCATGCCACCCTATGTGGTGTAAATAATTAATGAAGAAATGTGCTAAACAGGCTCATCAAATACACGTGAGTACATTGGACATATCAAGATTGGAGTTGTTAACTTGCCTGCACTAATTTATGTCTCTGCTATAAATAGCCCTCAAATCTGCTGGGATCAAGGTTTGGTTTTTGGTCACTTGCTAATTGCCATTTTAATTACAATTTTACAAATTGTGAACGGAGGATTATGGTTCAGGATCTGAAATCTGCCTCTCTCTCTCTCTCTCTCTCTCTCCCTCTCTCTTTCTCTCTTTCTCAAAGAAAAGAATAATTTCTTTCCATGGAAAGGTGATACTGCCTTTTACACTGATTTCAGCTTCCTGGGACAAATGAAACTGAAGGAAGTCTGCTTCCTCATTATACCTTAATGCCCCCTGTTCAGAAGTCACGGCCATTTTACATTTTACCTCCTTATTTCTGCTTTGTCTTGTTAAGGTTTCTGTGAAACGATTCCAAGAACTGATTGCATTTCAGAGCATGTTTTAAATGGAGATATGAGTCCTCGAGGGAATTTGTGTTATTCTGGATGTACTTTAGAAGAGAGAAGTAGAGGCCATGACACAAGCAAAGAGAAGGAAGACAAAGGAGTCATTTCTCTGAAGAAAGGCACATATGTAGGCATGCACAGGAAAAGCCATATTAATTGGCAGAGGTTTATGTTCTGGGTACCTTACCTGGGAACTGTGAGACTGTGCTATTGCATTTTCAACTATGATTGTAATGGTGATTCTTTTGGTTTCAACTGACCGAAATGTCAGCTCAAACTAAAATGGAGCTTAAAAAAAAAAAAAAAAGATTTGTTTTAGTTATGTATGTGTGTGTGGTTACACACATGTTAATGCAGGTGCCTCTGGAGGCCAGAGGTGTCATATCCACCTGGAACTGGAGTTACACACATTTGTGAGCCTCTAGTATGGGTGCTGGGACCTGAACATGGGTCCTCTGGCAGAGTAATGTGTGTTCTTAAGTCATTCCTGTAGTTTCTGGCATGGAGTTTTATTAGCAGTTCTAAGTGACATGTGATGCAAACTCAGATGGACTTTGATCCATGCATTAACCACATTACCAACAAGTAGACTCAGAGATTTATGTGCAGGACCAAAAAGTGACGGTCCTTTTCCAGTGTTCCCAAGGGCTGCCTTGAGAGTCACTAGGATCAACTGGATTAGGTCATCCTCCTGCCTCAGTAAGACCCAAAGGTGAAAACGTCCTGAAAGACTATCTCCAGAGATGAGGGGCACCTCGACCAGATCTCATTGAGAATGGGAGAGTCAGACCCCCAAGCAAGAACGAGGAAGTCTCCAGAAGGAGAAAGAAGGCTGCAGGAGCACCGGGTGAGCAGCACGCACTACTCGTAGGCACTAGGATATGCTTGATGTCTGAGGGTTCATAAACCTCAAAACCCAAACACGACTTGGAGGATAGTCATGCGATAGGGTAGCATTTACTCATTCTTTTACTTGCAGCACGCCAAAGAGCAAAGACTTGCATCGTTTACTACTTATTTATTTGTTTACTTTTGGGGACAAGGTTTTGAGGTAGCCCAGGCTATTCTCAAGCTTGCTCAGTAGCTGAGTGTGGTCTTGAAGTTCTGATCCTCCTTCGTCCCTGCTTTGAGTTCTGGAATTTCAGGTGGGTACTATTACACTTGATTTATGTGAGACAGGGCACTGGATTCTGGGCTTCCTAGTTTCTAGGTAAGCACTGTAGAAACCCCCCCTCCCCCAGCCCTTGTTCACCAATATATTATAGCAAGTAAAAATAATTAACTAACCCCAAACATTCAAATATGTGATATCGATCATGCAAGTGAAATTAGAAGATGCTTTGAAGTTTCAAAAACAGTACTGTGTAAACAGTGGCATCTGATAAGGGCTCTCAAGTCCTTTTAGGAATAAGCAAGTGGATTCACAGCCATAAAGTATGACATATAATCGGGCGTTTGGCAATACTGGAAGAAAACTCCGAGACTATCCGGTTTAGACTTGAAATCTACAGTGCATGTCCTAGGTGAAATCTGTCTCGATCTGTTGGCCACCTCAGGAGCTATCCGAATACAGGTCCAATAACAGAAGTCACAATAGCTTTGGGGGTTGGAGAGATGGCTCAGCGGCTAAGAGCACATTCTGATGTTTTTCCAGAGAACTTGAATTTGGTTCCTAGTTCCCACAACAGGCAGCTCACAGCAAGAGATCCAGAATCCTCTACAGGCCTTCATAGACATGCCGTTCACATACACAAACCCATATACAGGCATACACACATGTAAGTAAAACAATCTAATCAAATTTAAGCTTCACACACATTTGTTTCTCAGTTCTAGCGAGAGGCTGAGAATCTTGTGAGTAGGGAGCCAGTCTGGGCAGGTTTCAGTGAGGACTTTCTCATTTAAGAACACTAATCTTATCATGGGCCTCTACTCCCACGACATCATCTAAACCCAATTACCCACCAAGCCCACCCCCACAGGCGAGTACGTCTTCCGCATATGGATCAGGCTTGAGTGTGAAATGACACAAATCTTCAGTCGAGAGCATGATCCGGAGGCTTTTCTTTCATTTTTGAATGGCTATTTGTTATTATTTAAAGACAGCTCACCACCACTAAAAGACAGAAGCATTGTCTAAAGGCTCTTCATTTCTCCCTTATATTGAACTCTGATTTGTCTTCATAATTTTTTTTTTTTTTGCCCCTCTGTGCTAGTCCAACGTCTTAGAACCTCATGGAGCAAATATCACAGATAGTGGGTACATTTACTCAGTCTGGATGTTCTTTCTGGTGAAAAATACTCAAGCCTTAGGAGCAGGAGAGAATTTACTCTATTTTTAGCTGCTGTGTCTGTGGTTTCTTTCTTGTCCTGTTGAATTAATGGCCTGGAATATGAGCTCAATTTGAAGGTGTTTTCCCAATTCCTATTACTCTCCCCACAAACTCAACTGATGGATGCGGGGAGCTTGGGGCTGGAATCTTAAGGGGTCAGTGTGCAAAGTCTGCTCCATACGGAGAGGTTTTATTTTCAGTTTAAAGAGCATATTAAACAGGCTGAAGCATGCATTCTTTCACAAGCCCCCATTTGTCCTGCAATTGGTAGATTAGTGGAGAAGGGTTGTGGGAGCCAGCTGCCAGTATTACTGCAGTCTCTTCCTCTTTGTTTCCCAGAAAGATCCTTTGTGTAAGTGGCAAGGGCTTTTTTGGGTATCCAAAATTTGATGCTACTTGGCTCTATTGGCAGGGAAGCCTCTGGCATAGGTATTTAAGTGACCCTCTCCATATTGGGCAGGAGAGAGAGGGGGAGGCAGCTGATGCCACACTGGGGAGAGGATGTTTCATTTTGTCTGTTGTCAGCACAGGATTTCATCTTTTGGGCTGGAATTAACCTGCTGTAGTCATTCTCTGAGCAGGAAGCAGGATTAAACATGGTGCAGCAATGCTTCCCTAGCTCCTTCTTACGCCTTGCTTGTGGAAATGCACTAGCCTTTTCCCAGTAGCAGAGGTCAGTGTCCCAGAGGGAGAAGTGTAAACTAGGCAGGAGAAGGTGCCCCAGGAAGGAGGAGAGGTGACACTTCAGGGACAAATTCTACAGCAGTGGCGAAAGCACTGCTGGATGAGTCTGCTGATGTATACGCCAGGACTGCTAATGCAGAGAAACTGGCTGGGGACAAGCAATCAAACACTAACTTGTTCAGAACTTGATAGTAACCTTGCACGGACAGACAAAGCTTACATAATGCGGCCAGAGTTTCATGTCAGTGCCAGTTATTAATGTATTCTCAGATGTTCTCTGCTTCCTGATTTTATCTCAAGTCAAAGTAGGACACATGCTCGAGGAAAAGCCACCAGGGAGATTCTGCCTTATATAGGACAGTCTCGGAGACGGCCAGGCAAGTGCAGCTTCAGGGAGAATGGAGCAGACTTGTTATCAGCCTCCCTCACAGTCACTTTATCCTGCGCTTATCAGATGGGGTTGGCTAAACTAGCCCAGGATCTAAGCCAACCCGGAGATTTAGGATGTAGATTAAGAGTCTTCACCAGGCTCCTCTCCAGCTTCTTTCCTTTCATTAAAAAAAAAATGTTCTTTCCTCCTGTCACCTACAATCACTCACTAGACAATCCATTATACGTCAGGACCTGTGTTTGGCTTTATGGATCCAGAGAAAGGCACAGATGTGTGCGAGCTGAAGTCTCCATGGAGTCTATAGCTGAGTGAAAGAAAGAATGGAACAACAATACACATTCATGCATAATCACAAACCTCAGGAAGTCCAGGAAGGGAAGGTACACGGTGCCTCGTGAGAGATGGCAAGGGGAAGGTATCTGACTTGAGTTTAGGGAATGCCTCTCAGAGTAAACACGTTGATCTGAGGCTGAAGGATGGACAGTTAGCATTGGGGGCAAACTTGTTCTTATTTCTCATGAGGCCTGGGGGTGTTTGGAGAACTTGCAGGTAAGACATAGGAGAAGAAGGAAAACAGTTTGACATGAGTCTGGAGAGAGAGTAAGAGTCTGCTCATGTGGGGCCATGTTAAGGATTTAGTCTTTATTCTAATTGGGAGTTTTCCTAACAACAGGGATCCTTACATATGCTCTAAGAAGTAGGAAAGGGGCAGTGGCAGGGAGGATGTCACCTGATCAGCTTTGTAATTTTTATAAACCTCCTTAGGGTGGAAAATGGTTTGCCGCACCTCCTTTTTAGTGTGTTAAGATGTATCACCTTACAACACTCAGGAAAATTCCATATTCTTCCTGTGATCTACAGAGTGGGCGGGGCTAGGAAAGGTGTTGGGACAGTGTTTCTGTTGTGCAGGGAAGTGATAACAGCCTGGAGCAGAGGTACAGCAACAGACATAAAAGAGCAATTTGGCAGACATCTAGGTGGTAAAATTGGCAGGACCTGGCTACGGGGCAAGGTTAATGGCAAGTTCCGTAATGATTTCTACGTTCTTGGGAAGAGGAAAGAGTGGAGGGTGTAAAGTTGTGAGACACATCAAATGTAGGGGACTCCAGTAATCTTTCCATTAAGATGGAGGCTGAAATGAATTCCTGACACAGGTGAGGTTGCTAGTCTCTCCCTTTTGTTGGCATGCGTTCATTGTGCATATTACCAGCTTTATTACAGACATTTTCATTCAAATGTGTGTTTCTGACCTTGTTTGTCTTCTCTCCACTCTTAGCTTGAATTCCTCCCCTAAATCTTTAGTTTCTATTCTAATTTGAGGGTTAATATATCAGATCATATAACATCATATCATGTCATATCTGCTATCTGTCATATCTGTCTGTCTGTCTGTCTGTCTACCTGTCTATCTGTCTGTCTGTCTGTCTATCTATATATCTGTCTGTCTGTCTGTCTGTCTATCTGTCCGTCTGTCTGTCTGTCTGTCTGTCTGTCTGTCTGTCTGTCTGTCTGTCTATCTGTCTATCAATCTGTCTGTCTGTCTATCTATCTATCTATCTGTCTGTCTGTCTGTCTGTCTATCTATCTATCTATCTATCTATCATCTATCTGTCTATCTATCTATCTATCTATCTATCATCTATCTATCTATCTATCTATCTATCTATCTATCTATCTATGGGTCTGGGGATTAGTGGGCTTGTATTCAAAGGCTGTCATTGACATGAATAATTTACATATAATTTACATATATAAACCCTGGTTTTCTGTAGTATGAAGTGAAAGCTCATTGTGACAAATTCCCCCATAGGCAGATTCTTGCCTTGCTCTGAAGGAATAGCACTGTAGGAGAAGAATAAGTGGTTTCAGAGAAGTGTGGAGGCAGTTTTATAAACCCACTGAGCTTGGGGGCTGCTTTGCCATCCTTATTCCTGGTACATGAAGCTATATCACTTTGTATCACACAAAGAAACTCCATGACAGATGTGGAACCCATCCGCTGCCTCTTCAAGTCAGATAGCAGCACAGGCCCCATAGGTCCCTCTTGGAAAAAAAAAAAATTGCTTATATTCTTCCAGAGTTGCATTGCAAGACTGTCTACTTTGGTTAGTCCATTCGTTTTATCTTTATTTTGTTGGTAACAGTTTTAATTTTTTTCAAGTAATCACAGACAGCATGTGGGCCATCTCGCAGGATTAAACTAGCACAAAGAAACTATTCAACCGTTAACGTTTCCTTTCTCAACAGAAGCCAAATACCCTTTTTAATCGAAACTTTTTGTAAGGCCCATCACTCACATCTGCACAAGAATTTAAATCACCTTAAGGAGCATAAGCATCCCCCCCGTGTTCGGTCTGATATTTATTTATGTGAGATGCCTTACAAATGGCAGAAGAGTTTGAGCCAAGGTTAGCTTCTTACTTTGAACTTTAAGGCCACTCTTCTCAATCAAGCCCTAGGCTTTAGAGATGTTATATTATAAAAGCTCAACAGATACAGAAGGCTAGACTTGGTGTGATTTTTATTATGTTCTGCTTGGAAGATTGGATTTGATTAATAAAAAAAAACATTTAAAAATTCATACATGAGCACAGTTTATACATGAGTACAATGCTGTCTACCATTCCCTCCTGTGTCCCCCAGATTTCTCTCTCAAATTTATGTTTTTTTCCTATCTATCTATCATCTGCCTATCTATCATCTATCTATCTATCATCTGTCTATCTATCTATCTATCATCTGCCTATCTATTTATCATCTATCTATCTATCATCTATCTATCTATCTATCTATCTATCTATCTATCTATCTCTATCTCATCATCATCATCATCTATCTATTATCTACCTATCCATTACCTATTGAGTCCAATCAATGTCACCTATGCACATGGTTGTATGGCTGACCACTGGGGTATAGACAACCTACCAATGGGCTCATCTCTAAAGAACACCGACTTTCCCTCCCCATCTGTAGCATCTCAATTGAGATTGGAGCCTGGTGACCCCTACTTCCATCCTATCGTAATGTCCACTGGTCTGAACATTGTGAAGGAAATCATAGCTATATATAGCTATACAGTTCATAGGTGCAACATCCTTGTCATGTCCAGAAGACATTACTTTTCAGTATTCCTCCATGTCCTCTGGCTCTTATAATCATTTCATCCCCTCTTCCATAAATATCTCTGAGCCTTGAGTGTAGCAATTGTATTACAGATACCCTGTTTGAGACTGAGTCACTTATTCTCTGTAGTTTAATAATTTATGGCTCTTTGTGATAACTTCCATTTATCTCAAAAATAAACTTCTTTAGCTGGGCATAGTGGTATGCACCTTTAATCCCAGTACTCTAGAGACAGAGGCAGGTGGATTTCTATAAGTCTAGCTCAGTCTACACAGCAGGTTCAAGTTTGAATCCAGACTGTTGTACATAGTGAGACCTTGTCTAAAGAGAAAAAAAAAAAAAAAAAAAAGAAAAGGAAAGGAAAGAAAAGAAAAGAAAAGGGAAAAAGAAACTCCTCTGAGAGGTGAGAACTGCATGAGTTTGTGGTTGTCTGGATAAGTATTGAGAAGGTGTTTGGATACTATATCAATGTAGCAAAATGGCAGTAGTAGGTTCTCCTCTAGGGACTGTGGACTCCTCTCTTCAGCCATGTGTTCTCGTCTAGGTTAACAGTACATGGCATAAGTTTCCTTCTGTTTAGCAGGCCTAAAGTCCAGCTAGACAGTTGTTGGTTACTCCAATATATTAGTGCCACTATGCACTAATGGGTGCATTTTGCTTTGCCAATTGTTATTATATATCACAGTATTTACAGCAAAGTTGGTTTGTGATAACTTTTCTCCCTTTGCAGCTTGCATAGCCCCTTCCAGTACTAGGAGAGTTAGGATTTGGCTATTCTTTTTATGAAATATAGCACCAAGGCCAATCTTTTCTTAAAATATTTTTCCTTATTTTTAGGAATTTCATATGACCTCAGACTTTTGCTGTACAAAAGTCTCCTTGATGTTTATGTCGTATTGAAATTCAAAGTTGAAATGACTTCTGGTCACAATAGATGCCCCTGATCCACTAATAAAATCCCATTCTTGTCAAATTTGGTTTGACCTTTCTATATTGTTAGTAATAGAAAAATTGAGGTAAATGTATTGTTTTCATTCTTATGAATGGGAAAACACTAATTTTGAATTTAATTTAAATAATGATAACTTATGTACATTTCTTATTCTCATGGTTTCCCACTTGTTAGGTTATGGGACTTTGTTCTTTAATCTTGGTCTTGGAGAGTAGATAAACAGAGAAATAGGCAATAAATAATTCTAACACATTCAACAGAGCATTTGTGGAAGATTTACTTTCTTTTTTGTTGTCTTAATTGTTTTTAGATTTGTTTATCTTACTTTATGTGTATGAATGTTTTGTTTGCATGTATGTACGTGCAGCATGTATGTATCTGGTCCTTATGGAAGCCAGAAGAGGGCCTCTGAGTTCCTGAAACTGGAGTTACTTACAGCTGTGAGACACCACGTGAGTTCTGGGAGCTAAATCTAGGTCCTCAGCAAGAGCAGCAAGTGTTCTTAACCCCAGAGCCATCTCTCCATCCCCGAAGATTACTTTCTTAGCCTGTGTTTTTCTATTAATGTTTGGAAATGATATTCCAAGGAATTTTGATGAGGTATTTGCCGTTTAGTTTCATTTTGTTTTAACTTTTTTTGGTGACATTTGTTTGTGATATGTGTGCATGAGTGTGTGTGTGTGTGTGTGCGTGTGTGTGTACATGCATGCATGCATTCATGGAGGTCAGAGGATAATTCCTGGGGGTCAGTTCTCTCTTCTTTTGCTACATGGGTCCCGGGGATCAAAGCCCTGTCCTCAGGATTAGTGGCAGGAGCCCTTATCCATTGATAAGGATTGTCTTGCCTGTCTTGCTATGCAGTTTTAGACAAATAGGAAATTTGCTTATAGTTTTGTGATCCTCATCAGACTTATTTTCCAAGCAGAAGAGTTTCCTGGAATCAGATTTTCAGCTTTTTAGTCTGTGATTTGCAAGAAGAGCTTTTCCAGTGCCTTCTCAAATCCTCCTCAGTGGCTGAGCCTCACGTGGCTCATGCCAACATGTCTGAGAGCAAGAGCCTACGAACAGGTGGATGTAAAAGTTTCTCTTTCCTAACAGTCTTAACTCCAGGTTCTCTTAATGCAAATGCGATGCACATGATTAGAGTGATATCATTTTATTAAAACTCCTCTCATAATCTGCCTCTAAAAGGCCTTCTGTTTCCATTACAGCTAGGTTATTGATGCTAAATAGTTCAGCAAATTGGGTTGTTGAAGCACATCTGCCATGCATTATTCATTAAGTATCTCTTTCACAAATCATAGCTGTCTGTTACCTAAGCCTGCAATCCCAGCAGCGCCACTTCCTGGGGAGTTGGCTTCCTTTGTGAGCCAAGAAATGGAGTCACAGGCACATCCGTCAGGCAACACTTGGTTACACTGTTGTCTTTGAAATGTAGAGCAGGATGGGGAAAAGGCTTAATTAATGTTCTACAGTAATGTGTCTGTTTATAGAGAAATAATGTACTATAAAATTAAGCTACGTATAGTGACTGTACCTCCTAATGGCAAGGCTGGCATTTTAAGTGATCAGTAAATCATTTAAATATTAAGACTTTCTTGAACAAGGGTGATAAAAGGAGACATATGGGAATGGTTGGTACTGGTACATACAATTACCCACTAAATAAAACATTTTTATTGTGATCATCGTGTTAATCACATTGTAGAACAGTATGATCAGGAAATGTGAGGAATTATATATGAATTTTTAAAGATCTATGACATGTTTAACATCTATATTAGTGTGGAAACTCCAAATATTTAAACCAGCACATACCTTTGTTCAGAGTATAGCCTTTTTGCTTTCCTGAGCTTAGAGTGTTTGTGAAACAGCTAAAGCTGCATCTTTCCCTGGTCAAACCCTTCCTTTTTGAGATCATGACATTTAAAATGAGTATTTTCCCCAGTTTCCTGTCCTGGGATGGAAGTCTCCCTCCTCAGTGTTTTCCTGTACCTCTCAACATGGTAGGGGATTTTCCATTTTGGGCATCTTCAACCACAATGAGTCTTACATGGCCTTGCTCTTCAGCAGGTGGTGTTTCATTACATGGAAGAAAGAAGTCTGGGACTGAACAACAAGCCTTAATGCTGCCTAGCTGACTCTTGGGACAAATGTTTTCTTCATGCTCAGCTTTCCTTTGATTTTGGCAGTCACGTTCAAGCAAACACAGTGGACCATGGGACAACCGCTCCCCTCCACAGATATAGGCCTCTCTGTTGAGCTCTTACTTCTGGGAAATATGATTTAGCTATCAACATTTCCTTTTTTAAATGTTTTAAATACCATGCTCATAAACCATCATGTTCATTCCCCACCCCTGACAATTACAAGAGAAAAATGACAGACACTAAATGATTAGCCAGTTGTTATTAAAAGCAAACAAATAAAAGCTTGAACTCTTCAACCCTTGAGTATTCTGTATGGTTAAAAGTGTTCTGCAAAGTAGGAATAGTTTATATGGGAAGTGATAAGCTAATAGTAATACACCCAAAATGCTATTAAAAGCATCCATTTCTATTTAATCTTTTACTAGGCTAATATCATGAGATAGATTGTCTGTGGAGGGTTTTGTAAAACAAAATTGTAAATTCCAAGGTGTGCTTAATGGGTTGTGGTATCTGAATCCCAGATCTCTTCTGATGAAAATTTGTCAGGTTGGGAAGTGCAATGAGGGTTTAATGAACAAAATCTAATCTAAGAGATGGAGGTGCTGTTCCTCTTAAATACAGAGAAATTAACGGGCCGAAAAAGGCACAAACAGTTTCCACAGGGACACTGAGTGATTTCCATAAAGGAGAGGATCGGAGCTGGTTGGCTGGGTTGTGCTCCAATGTGCCGAGCCCTGCCTGGGCCTGGCATGCAGCATTTGGGAATGTCTTGTCATTCCCATATCAGATCCTGTGTTTCAGTTCACATTGCTGTCAAAGTCCTGTAGGAAAGGGCTTTCCCAAGATTTAAAAGCCACTGGTATTTGCTTATTTAATTTGATAGAACACGTGTAACCAGGGGGGATCTCTTACTGTGACCTTGAGTCCTAAGGACATTCCTGCTGGTAAGAGATGGAGACTCAGATTTTAATCAATAGGAAAAATCTGCAGTTGATTTTGTGTTCTAAATTCTGATCAATTTTCCCTTCTAGTGTAAGTTAAAACATCTCTAAGATGTCTTATTGGAATTTAGTTATGAACTAAAGCAGGTTGCCAGGAGCAACCAGCCAGAGGCAGCTAATTAATTAACCCCTGTCACTGTGTAAAGATGAAGCCACTGAATCTGGGTGTATCTGTTACTTGTCCTGTTGTTGTGACAAAATTACCTGACAAAAGCAATTTAAGGGAGTTAAGCTTCGTTTTGGCTCCTTGATGGTGTGGAAGTCACGGTGACGGGATGTTGAGGCGACGGATCATATCGCATTTGCTGTCAGGAAGCTGCGAAACATGACTGCCTCTGTTCAGCTCCCTCTCCCTTTCCCACTCCTTCTCTACTTTGAGGTAAAATCTTACTGTAGAGCTCTGGCCAGCCTGGAACTCACTATGTCAGCAGGCTGTGCTTGAACTAACAGAGATCTGCCTACCTCTGCCTCGAAAATGCTGTGATTTAAGTCGTGTGCCACCACGACTTGAGTCTCATAGGCTGGCCTTCAATTCACGATCCCCCTGCCTCTTTCTCTTCAGCATGTCCTAGACGCCTTTATTTTTTTACTCTGTTTAGGACCTCAACCTGTGGAGCGGTGCCGCCCACACTCAGGATGGGTCTTTCTACCTCAAGCTAATCTCGGAACTCAACTTCCTCACTGACATGCTTTCCATGGTGATTCTAAACCGATTAAGTTGACCATCAAGGTTAATCATCACAGACGACTAGAGGAAGTGGGCAGAGGGAATGTTAACTGCTTTTGGGAATGACAAAAACCACACCGATGTCAGCCCAACTCTTGCCTTTTCTCACCTGTTCCCATAGCGTGGTCTTCATCTCAGAGTCAGAAAGAGAGGGATAAAGAAACAAGGAATGAACTCAGGGAACTTACAGAGAATAGGTCCTCACAGAAATAGTCATGCATTACTCAATGATGGGGATGTGTTCTGAGAGGCACAGCGGTAGACATTATCATTGTTGGGATCACAGAGAGGAGGGACACACACCTAGCCAGGGTAGTCCCCTGCTCGCTCAGCTAGCCGGTGTGGCTATCACTGTGAAGCTACAGACCTTCACAACGTGTCCCGGTTCTGAATACTATAGGCCTTTCTAACACATTTGTATTTCAGTGTCCAAATAAACAGAACAGGCATAGTAAAAGTGTCATGGAAGACAAAAATGATTCTCTTGTAAAGGACACTTACTATGAAGGAGGCTTGTTGACTAGAGGAAGTTGCTCTGTGTGAGTCAGTGAATAATGAGTGGTAAGCCTGGGGTGTTACTGTGTACTGCTGTGGACTTGATTCACACTGTGGAAGTATGTTACGAAGTATCTTTCTTCGGTACTAAAATCAAACGTAGCTTATAACGGTTTTACCTTATAAACTTCCTAAAGTTTTGAACTCTTTGATTCTTTTATAATGACCCTTAAGTTGAAATTAAAATACACATAGCTATGAAAATGTTCTCTTGTATTGTTATTTTGTAAGGTTTACAATTTCACATTGTTTACTTTTGCATTTTATTTTTTATTGCGATTACTATTTTATCTTTTGTTGTTCTTACACTTTTAAAACATGAGAAAATATTTTAAATGTACTTTTGCATTTGCATGTGTGTGTGTGAATGTGGTGTGTGTGGCGTGTGGTGTACACTGAAGTATGTTGGGGCTTGTGGTGCCTGTGCACATTTAGGGGTCAGAGGGGGATGATAGATGTACTGTTCTGTCACTCTCTACCTATTCCTTTTTGATACAGACTCTCTCACTGAACCTAGAGCTGGACTGCTAACTAGCAAACTCCAGTGAACCCCAGCCTTCGACTCCCACAGTGCTGTGGTTATAAGGACACCAGATATACCTGGCTTTTTACATGACACTAGGGACTTGAACTCAGACCCTGATGCTAGCACCAGAAGCATTGTCACCCATGGAACCATTTATTCAGCCACCTTTTCCTTCTTTTCTTCTTCTTCCTCTTCATTTGTCATCATCATCATCATCATCATCATCATCGTCATCATCACTATGTGAGACTATCCTGCTCAGGATAGACTTGTACCTATGGTCTTCCAGACTCAACCTCTCAAGTGCTGGAGTTACAGTAAGTACCTAGCTATTTCGCCTAGGTATTATTACTCATAAACTTTGCTAGCTAAACTCTAAAATGCAAACATAGACGTTATCATATGCCTTCATTGGATGAGGGGCATAGATACCACTGTCTTCCAGAACTTCTTGCCCACTGAATGTTTCCAGGCACTGTAATTACATGGATCTGCCATCTCCCATGATCTTGACACCTTTTCTTAGATCTGCTGCTGAAGGGCCCACTTACAGCTCTTTCTGAGAAGGTGTTGCTGTTTTCAAGTGTCTGCAGTGGTTTTCTTATTGTTCTCAGCAGACATGTGTTTATAAACAGATGTCATGAACACTCTTCTTTACTAATGAGAAGGTTTTGGTGTTGGGGCTTATATTTTCTAATTTTGAAAGAGCTACCGAGGTCTACAACCTACTGCTAAGTTCTTCACTATGACTTCTCTTTAGGGCTCTCTGTCTCTTTAACTTCCCTTTTTCTTGCCTCTTCTTCACCTGTGCCTTCCTGGTCTGATTCTGACAATTTCTCACGAGTCAGTTCCTCTGGAGCCTCTGCAAGGACCTCGCATTGCTGTCCTCATCCGTGCCTAGGTCACAGTTGCTTGTCCTCTCACCGTGACCCTGTTGAGTTTTGCACCATTCTTCTAATCCTTGGAAGAAAAATTTTAAAGACAAGGTTTCTCTGTGTTAACTCTGGCTGTCCTGGAACTCACTCTGGAGACCAGGCTGGCCTCAACTCACTAGATCCACCTGCCTCTGTCTTCTCAGTGCTGGGATTAAAGACCTATGCTACCACCATCAGGCTTGGAAAATTTTTAAAATTCATGAGTGGACTTCTTTGGTGTCTTCTTCTAGACATTATGAATATATTCCTTTGTAATATCTGCACAAGAACAAGCAAGGTTGCTTGACACAGCCATAGGAGTTGTAAGCCTTCCCAAATTCCACCAGTGTCTTTCTCAGTCACAACAACAGTTTGAGCAAAGGTTGTCTTCAGGATGTAGGTATTAATAGCTGGTTTAACTCCTTGATCTATTGGATGGGTCAAAGAAGTGGTATTTAGAGGAAGAAATGCCATGTTGGCTTTGAGATTAAGAATAATAATAAGAGAGTGTACAGGAGCACTACAAACAGCAAACAAAATTTTGAAAGGCAGGCTTTTCTCCTAACACTCCTTCCTCATCTGTCTGTTGTATTGGGGAAATGGGGAAGTGGAGGTGGGCTCTAATTAGGGAGGGGAAGGAGAGGGAGATAAATAGAGAAGAAGGAGGGATAAAGGTAAAGTAACAGTAAGGATTTCTGAAAAAGTCATAAAGACATACTTTTAACTATAACCTAAACCTTCTCCTATAATATATGTGTATATATATTATATGTGTATATATATTATATATAGCCTTCTCCAATAATATATGTACATATATATACATATATATACATATATATACATATATATACATATATATATATATATATATATATATATATATATGAATTTGTTTTTATCTGGGTTAACAGTGCTCCTCTAAGAAGCCAAAGACCACCTAACAAATACCCAAACACTAGACAGGAGAAGTCTTCTTTTGAGTTGTTGGCCAGGGATGTACAGGAGACTCCTCAAATCCCTTAGTTGCCTCCTAGAGGTATGAAGTAAGTTCTCAAAGCCAAAGACACCATGAAACAAGGCCCATTTAGATGGTGGGTGGTAAATAGTAGGTGACTCTTCCCACTGTCTTGATTATCACCAAATCTCCAAGAGGGAGTGATACCTGGAGATGATTTGCTCACATTCTGTCACAAGAATAACAATTCCGTGGACTTGCACAGATTAATAGGCCTATATAGTACTGATGAGATTTAGGAAGAAGCCTGTGAAATCCAGGTAATACCTGAGCCTAGAAAAGTCATGTAGAGGGAAGAGCAGGATTGAAGTGGCAGGCCTGTTCAAGACCTAGAAACAGCTGTGTCTTCTTGTGGACTTGGCTAGAACCCCACTTTTCTTGGTATTCTTTCTAGAATCATTTGCTGAGATACCTAGGAATCATGCTCATTTGTGCCTTGAGTGACAGGCCTACCAATTACATACCCTGGTCCCAGCTATATACTCTGAAATGGTCTTGTACTTTTGGTATAAAGCTCTCTTAGCTATTGTCTGAGAGCAGTCCTGCTGACCCAGAGTCTCAGAGAAAGATGCCCATCTATGTTCTTGTTGTAAGCCAGTCAACATGTGTCTCACAGCAGATACTAAAATGGCACTGCATTTCAATCCCAGCCCTTCTCAGCTGAAGGCTGGGAACAGCTGTGCCCTCTACAGACCTGGAGGGAGACGCAGCCATTCATGTCTCCTAATGTAGGTCTGTAGACCTTAATTTCAGTTTTGGATACTGAAGCAATATCAATGTAATGCTGGCCTTCTATATTGAGTTTGGAAGTGTTCCTTTATGCTTGATTTTTTTTTTTTTTGGAGGAGCTTAAAAAGGATTGGTGTTAAATCTTTAAATATTTTGTTGACTACACAGTGCAGCTAACAGATTCTGGGCTTGTTTCTGCAGAGAGGCTTTTGATTACTGATTCAATAGCCTTGCTCATTATTGTTCTTTTCAGATCGTCTGTGTGTCCATGACTCACTCCTGGCAGGCCGTATGTTTCTTGGAATGTCTCCATTTTTCCAGATTATCCGATCTGGTGGATATAATTGTCCCTGGTAGTCTTTTATCATCCTTTCGATGCTATCTGTTGTAATGCCTTTGCTCTCATTTATAGCTTTATTGAATTCTGTTCTTTTCCTAAAATTTAGATAAAATTTGTTTATATTTCCTAAGAAACTTAGCTTTATGGAATTTATATTTTAGTGTCTATGTCATAATAATTATATCAGAATAAAAGCAAAGTAGTGCATTCAGTTGTAAACCGAACTTTAGTGCAACTTTAAATGAGAAAAGAGCAGTTCAAAATCAAAATTCAACTTCCCACTTGGTTTATATGGAATTAGAATCAAGTAAAAAGCACATCTCTGTTCCCCAACAACAATTTCTTTTTTAAAAAATGTTATCTTTGTTCTTACTTTTAAAAATCTTTAAAAAAAAATCTTACATGATTTAGAATGTACAAAAAAGAAAAATGATTACTACATTCAATTACTACATGCGATTGAAGCTGTCTTCTCACACGCGCCTGTCCGGTGTGTTCACAGTGTCTGAAATCCAATGTGCCAGGTTGCAATACACAATGCAGCGTGACGAGGGGAGATGATGACTTCGTAGGCTAGATGTCAATTTACGTATGCCACACAAGTGCAACTTTGGATTTTTTAACTTATGACTGTGAAACGCCCCTGTCTTCTGTGTTAATTTCGTTCTAGGCTTTTTCTAGATTTTTAAAAACTTTTACATTAAGCTTAAATCAAATTATTTTTCTTTATATGTGTGACTTATTTCATGTGACATATCTCCCAGGATGCTCTATGTTGTTGCAAGTGCCAGTTATGTTGCATGTGCACACAGATGTGCAGAATGATGTGTGTGTGTGTGTATGTATAGAAAGAGAAATGTTTATATATATTATATTAAATATATAATTAATATATAATATATAATATGTAATATAATAAATATACAATAAATATATAATATAATATATATATGTATAAAATCATTCTCTCATTGTGTGTGTATGTATATCACAGTTTCCTTTTCCATTTACACATCCATGGTTTCCACATGTTTCTCACTGTAAATAATGCTTCAGTAATCATGGAAGCAGGTATGTCTTCAAGTGCTGATTTTATGATTACCTCCTGTTGGGTCCACACTAAAGACTACAGCACCACATAGCAGCTCAGTTTTAAATTTGGTGATGAATCTCCTCACCATTTCTTATATTGGTGATGCCAATTTACACTTCTACCAGTAGTGTGCAAAAATTACACTTTTTTTCTATGATAACAAGAGTTGTGATTTTGTGTCTTTGTGATGGCGCCTATTCTGACAGATGCGAGAAGAAGCCTCACTGTGGTTGTGATGCTCAGTGACATGGAGCAGATTCATGCGCATTTGTTTATCCTCCTTTTACAAATGTCTGTTCACTTAAAAATATGCTGTGTTATTCACTTTTGTTAGTTCCAGATGTATTTTGTTTTCCCTGTTACATATGGCTTGCCAGTCCTTCCTCCCGTGCATAGGCTGGGCTCCTGTCACATTGTATTATTTCCTCTGCTGTGTGGAGCTTGTTTTTCCTTTCCTTCCCGCTTCTTCTTCCCTCCTTCCTCATTTTCTTCTTCTCTCCCCTCTCTTCCTTTCTGTTTTTCAGATTTTGGTATGGTTTACAGCATTGACATAGTTGATGTTGCTAAACTTTCTTTTATTTTATTTTCTTAGGGTTTTTTTTTCAGTTTCACAGCTTAAGTTTTAATATGTAATAAATTTTGAGTCGACTTTTATACGTGGTAGAGGTAGTAGTTTGAATGAGAAATGGTCCCAGTAGGACCCATAAGCGCAGTGGGTCCAGTTGGTAGTGCAGTGCTGTTTGGGAAGGTCTAGGATGTGAGGCATTGCTAGAGGAAGCATGTCACTAGGGCAGGCTTTGAAGTTTCAGAGCTTTGCGCCATTCCGAGTGCTGTCACTCTGTTTCACACTCTGAGGCTTAAGATGTGAGCTCTCATATTCATGCTCTGCCTCCACACCCTACCTCTTGTTGCCGTGTCTCTGCTCCACCATCATGGAATCTTATTCCTCTGGAAACATAAGCCAAGATAAACTCTCTCTTTCTTAAGTTGACTTTAGTCATGACACTTTATCATAGCTTCAGAAAAGTACTTGTGCAGTTTGAGACTGTGACTATCCAGTTTCCCAATAAATTTCCCAATTTATTAAAGAGATTATTCTTTTTTTTTTGTGTCAATATCAGTGAAATAGATATGGTAAAGTTTATTTCTTTACATTCTCTTCTGTCCCATTGGTTCACACGTCTCTTTTTGTGCTTGTAGTATACTGCTTGATTCCAATAGTTTTGATCTGGTTCAAGGCAAGAACAGTCAACTCTTCCCACTTCCATTCATATAGTACAGAAAGGACCAGCAAGAGCAATCAGGTAAGAAAAGAAGAATCAAAAGACATCCAGACACAAAGGGAGAAGTAAAATTATCCCTGCCTGTAGATGACATGGTTCTCATGTAGGGACTAAAGACTCTAGCTTTAGAGTAGGCCGGAGCTAGCTGTGAGTAGGGGGAAAAATTATTAAAACTAAGAAACCAGTTTGGTAAGGTTGCAGGATATATGATCAATATTTAAAAGTCAATTATGTTTCTTTGAGCTAGTAATACATTACCTCCAAAAGAAATCCAGAAGATCATGTCGTTTACAACAGCCAAAAAATAATATCTAAAAATAGGTTTAAAAAGAAGTGATCGACCTACACTCTGAGAATTATAAAATATTGGAGAAAGTAGTTGAAGACACTTTAATTGGAAGGTTAGCTCATGCTCATGGTTGAAAACATTGCTATCCATGGTGTTTAGGCTATCCAAATATGTCTATAGATTCAGTGAAATTCTTCTCAAGACTCCAATGACAGTTTCAGGAAAAGCATTTCTAAACTTTGCATGGAACCAAAAATAACCCAAATCTTAAGAAAGAACAAAACTCTAGGCAATCTTTGTTTCAAACAGCAACCCAGGCTGTAGAACACCTACCAAGCTTCCATAGCATTTCAGGGTCAATCCTCAGATTTAAAACAAAACAAAAACCAGACAGAATTATACACTATACATACTTCTCTCAGTCAAGAAGTCATTCTTTTATTTTTATTTTAAGATGTTTTCGTACAATATGCTTTGATCATAGTCTTTCCTTTTCTTTAACTCCTCTCAGATTCTTCCCTCACTATCTGCCCAACTTTATTTTCTTTCTCTCTCAAAAAAACAAAACAAATCAAAATAAAACCAAACCAAACAAACCAACTAAAACACACACACACACACACACACACACACACACACACACACACACACACACCAAAACAAGAACACACCAAAACAAAAACAAACAACAAAAACCAAAAACAAACCCCCCAAACAAACGAATAAACAAACAAGCAAACACAAAACACATGGAGTTCAATTTGAGCTGGCCAACTATTCCTGAGACTGAGGACTGCCCTGGAGCGTGAGTGATAGACTCAGTGTCCCTCCACTGAAGAAAACTGATTTTCACACTCCCATCAGTTATTAATTGCAAACAACATTCTTTTGGTGGTGTGGAATTTCTTGAAAATATCCAAATTAAAAGTGAACAAAATAGGTATTTTAAAATCATTTAAAATAAACTCACCCTTTAAAAATGTGAGAGATTGATTTTTTTTCTTCTTATTTTGATAATTTACTTTGTATAATCTTTAAAAGAATTATGGAGCGAGGAATTCAGTAACATGTTCTTCTGTGAGATTATCTGCCTCGCTGTAAATAACTCTTGTGAACAATGTCATGATTCCTAAAGGGCAGGCAGATTAGTGTCTGGGCGGAAGGCACCTATGAATCGGCATCAGGAGCTTTTAGCTTGAAGCAGTGATTTTAAGTAAACTCTTCTGCATCTCATCTGATATTCTGCTCTTGGCATCATTAGCTGAGCAGAAATAGCGACTGACCCCCAGAAGCTGACAAAGGAACATTTCAGAGAGGGAAAACTAATTTATTCTGACTGCTTGTCAAGCATCAGCCTAACTAGCCTCATCTTCTTGCCCTAAAAGGTGTAAGATTCTAACCTTTGCTTCTACAGCATCTGCATTAAATAACAAAATGGCAGAGCACTTCCCACCCTGAGCAATGTGCATTAGTGGCACCACTAATAGCTATGAATACTTAAAAAAAAAAACAAAACAGTGATCTTTTGAGATCAGGGGCCAGGTGGTCAAATATGTCGACCTTTATCTCTCTCCCATTAGAAAAAAAGTCTCTTCTTTTTAATTTAAGAAAATTTACCAAACTTTACTGTATGATGCAGAGCTCTTTAAATGCTATTGGAGGCAGAGGTAGGAGAAATGATGTGTTGGTCCCCAAGTCTTTTTTAATTTTTTTCATAAAGGCATAGTGATACATATTTGATGTAGGCACGGGACAGGATACTTAGGAAGTTCTATGCTGCAGTTAGGGGAGTTCTTGAGTCATTATATTTTAAAAAATCCATATCTTCTTGTTTTTATTCTTTCTGAAGTTCACGGTCAGTGCATTTCAAAGGCTGTCTCACTCAGT
Source organism: Cricetomys ansorgei (assembly GCA_026225945.1). NCBI lineage: Eukaryota > Metazoa > Chordata > Mammalia > Rodentia > Nesomyidae > Cricetomys > Cricetomys ansorgei. The sequence goes on along the minus strand of JAMJFZ010001131.1, from coordinate 24,094,784 downwards.
ATATCCAAGTGACTGGTTTTGTGACCTTGGAATGGAGGGCACAGGATGTATGTAACAGATGCTGAAATGACCCTGTGTCCCAGAAGAAAAACAAACAAATAAACAAACAAATGTATACTGGGTCGGGCCACTCTAGACCAGGCTGTCAGGAAACGCCACTGCTGTTGGTGCCTCTCCAGACACATTACCTGATTCTGGGACCAGTTCCTTCTTGCTTCTCGACCTTCATTTGCATACCCTTCTTGCTGTCCCTCAAATACTCCAAACTCTCTCTACACCAGAGCATTTCTGCCTTTTGCTCTCTCTCCTTGGAATACTTGTCTCTTAGTGTAGCGTACTACAAACTCCCTCTTCTTTACTACCAAGACTCAGCTCTGGCATCACCCCTGCTCATTTGATGCGTCCTTCACAGCTATCCCCAGGCTCTAGTTGTATGTTGTGGCTTCTTCCCCAGTTCTCTCATTCACACCATTCTCTCCAGCCTCCGTGGTAGAACTTACTGCTATATGAAATCCTCCAGGATAAGAATAGGAATTTTAGCAGTTTTCTCAAAGGTAACTTTATGAGTACAGGTTACAGAATTCAGGGAAAGCAACAGAAGCCAGCGCAGAATAACTCCTATTGGCAAATTGGTGCCCACTGCCACTGGGGACACTGAGGGATGGCATGGAAGGCTTGGTTTCAAAATTGTGCCATTTGAAAGTTGGATTGCTCGCGTGTTTACCCACCAACACTATTTTCTGTTGAGAGCTGTTGCTGGAGCTCTCAAATGTCCTGTACTTCAGCTTCTCCTACATGAGGGCGGGACACTGCAGGGAACATAACACAAAGAAAGTCACAGGTGCTGGACGGAGAAGCTGTTCAATTGGCATGAATGACAATGGGGTGTGCAGAGTATATATGAGCTTGGCAGAGGCAGTGTCTACAGTTCCTTTATTCATTTATGTTCTTTGTGGTTTATTGAATGCTTCCCTCCTCCATAGTGTATGCTCCAAGACAGAGAGGATGCTGGCTGATTGTTTCATGTCCCCCAAAATATTACCTACAACAGAACGAGTACTCAATAATCATAAGCTGAATGAATGAAGAGACCAGGACTCTTACATTTATAATAAGTTAGGTGTCTCTTATGTGACAGGTCCAAAAAAGGAGAGGGGTTGAAGAGGTGTGAAAATTGTTGGGGAGACTGAGGATGTCTGTGTAGGGAGGGAAGGACGCAGGAGACAGTGGGGGTGGGTGTCAAGATTTGCATATTGAGGAGGTTATAAAATTTTAGTCTATACTAAGATTTAGACTTAGTAGTCATACCACCCTCGCAAAGGGGGCCTGCTCAAACCTTTTGCCTTCTCTGCCATTCTGTTTCTTCCTTCTGTTTTAGCTGCTTTACAGAGATGTGAAGATAGTTGAAGGAGATAATAGACTATAAAGCACTTTTGAAAAGAACTCTTATGGAGAAAGCTACTATTTAACTGTTGAAAATATGTTATGTTCAAGTTAAAATTGTTCAGAAGTGCTTAGTCTCTTTAAAAAGTGATTGCTGCTGGCAGTAGCCATTTTGACGGACAGTTATTCCTCCCAGCTGAAGCTGAGTAGAATAATCAATTTCCATAGTGTGTCTGATGACCTGTGGCTGAAAAGAGAGGCTCTGGGGTGACTGGGTGACTCTTATCTCATAAAAAGCTGGCAGCCTGGGGATCTGGAAACCCATGAGAGCTGAGCTTGGGTAACAACAGGAATCTGTACCTCTGCCTGATCTGGAAATCCATTTTGATAAAGATAATAAGCTCAGCAAGAAGGAAAGTTGATCTGTAGAGGAAAATAGCCTCCTAGTAAAGGCATGTCAGCTGGAATTTTGTTCTTACCGTTGGCAAGAGTATTTTACGGTTCCAATTTCTCATTTGAAGGGCTTTGGTTTTTCTAGGACACTTAGAGACTGGGGCTGGAGCCCTGGCTCAGAGTTCATCCTCTATGGCTCAACCTGTGTGTGAAAGGCCCTCTAGTCAATGTATATGCTCTCTCTCCTGGCCCTGGCAACAGTGTAGAAATCCAAGGTTGACTCCATTTTGCAAACACTCAGAGAATATTGGCTGGATAGGGAGGACCAACCAGAAGAAGGGCCTTTGAGACCGAGGATTAGAGTCTCCTTGGTTGGGAAGAAAGTTCCTTGGGATTGGAGTGTGTCTAGAAGTAGGGAGGTAGGTCTGAGAATGCAAATCCATTAACCTCTTGGACATGGAGAGAGGAACAACCAGAAAAGGGCCAGATCGACAAGGACATTTTAAGTGGGATGCCCAGGACAGAGAACCAGGTTTAAGATCTAAGGGAAACACATTTGATAACAAATACCTTTTATAGTACAAACTTTCAAAAAGGCAAGATAGGGTAGGAGATACGGCTCAGTAGTTAGGAGTGGTTACTGCTTGTGGTAATCTGAATGAGAATATACCTCACAGGCTCATATATTTAAACAATTGTCTTCAGATGGTGTGATGGTTGGGGAGGTTAGAAAGGTGTGGCGTTGAAGGAAGTTCCTTCAACATGTTATGTATTCTGCTGGAGATGGGCTTTGAAAGTATGCAGTCTCAAATCCAGTTGTTCTCTCTGCTCCATTCTTGTAATTCAAGATGTGAGCTCTTAGCTTGGTTCTTCAGTTACCATAGCTGTAACCATACTTGCTGCCAAGCCTTCAGCTTTCCTGTCTTGATGGACTTTTAGGCCTCTGAAACCATAAGCCCAAGTAAAGTCTTTCTTCTATAAATTGCCTTGGCCATGCTGTTTTATCATAGCCATAGAAAAGTAACCTGTGTAAGGTTCTTCCAGAAGACCTGAGTTCAGTTCCTAGCACCCACATGGGGCATCTCACAAGGATCTCTAACTCTAGTGCAGGGGCATCCAGTACCCTCTCCAGGTCCTCCCAGGCAATGGTACATACATGGAAGACACCCACATCAAACACATACATATGAGAATGGCATCTATAGGAAACTGTAGGGAGATAAGGGCAAGCAAAGAAAACTGTGTTACATCTGGCTCAGAGGAAATTAATACTCTGGGGAGCTACTAGATTGCGCATGATCTGCCAGCCCTCCATCCTATGACCTCATCTATCTTCCATCTATATCTCTTGCCAGCATTTTCCCTTCATCTACACTTGACTCCATGATGACTTTCAAAGGTCCTGGGTGCACATGTATTGGATGTTCTCCTGCATGGAACACTCTCCATAACTGCTTGTGCCTGCTTTGCATAGATGTCATCTTCTTTACCACCCAATTGGCTTATTTAAAATTGGATCTAACATTCTTAATCCCTCCACTCTTCCCATTCTTCTCACACTCTACTCCTAATACCTGTTGCCTTCTATACAACTGATAGTGTGCTCAATAAATTTTCGTGTTTGTCTCTGTTGGGAATGTAAATAGTACCAGATACTTGAAAAATGCTTTTCAAATGAATGAAGTATCTTCAGTTAAGGTAGGTAGTAAACAATAAGAATTAATCATTAGAGTTTCCTAAAACATATTTATAACTTCTGTAGCACCTAGGTGTTAAGTAAAGGCTTTTGCTTTTCACTATTTCTCTTCTGGCACCATGGCTCTCACTTGTTGAGCTGGCAGCCTTCATTGTCTCCGAAAGCACAGTCGCTTCCAAGCAAGAACCCAGAGAACTTTAGTGAAGGCTCTTGAGATCCGTAACTAAGCCATCTGAGAATAGAAACTAGGAATGTGGAGAGCTGACTCAGCAGTTCGATCTTTTAATATATTTTTTCATTTTTGTTTTTCTATACTTTCTATTCATCTTTCTTTCAAACTTTGGGACAAGGTGCTATGTGAGGATTTCAGGGCACAGAAGCAATTCTTAGTTGATAGTTGAGTGTAGGAGATTTTTAATGTGGGAAATGTCAGCATTATGTAGACAGTTCTCAGAGATGCAAGCACAAGATTCTGTGAACACAGATCTTTAAAGGTGATTAGTGCAGGGCTTGCCAGGCAGTACTGGGGCACATGATGGGATTCTACCACTAGTGATCTAGCACTGGTGATTTTTCAGAACTTATTAAATGATTCCAACACAATCTTCTGTTATTTTTGAGAATTTTTTTTTACCTTGAAAGCCTCTGTTTCCTACATGTTCTGCATCAACTTTCCATTTCCATTTCTATTTAGTTATATACTTAGATATAAATGTCAGTTCTAACATTTGTAAAGATACCAATGCATAAACTGTATGAATTATAGTAATTATAGAAAATTCCATGCCAGGAACATGGTCCAACATTGGTTCTGAGTTATCTTATTTATTCTCATTTGCCTCATTTTACAGTGGAATAAACCAAAGCATCATAGATGGCATTGTTATCTGACAAATATTTTGATTTTGATTGTCTGTGAATTCTTTCTGTAGCACCAATTTGGGTCATAAATAAGTTTATAATGTAAGATGAGGGATATATATATATATATATATATATATATATATATATATATATATATATATGGTATGTTACTAGAAATGTACAATTAGCAAGCAGGGCGTGTTTACATTATAGAGAAATGGCAGTGACCGCTGCTTGCACCGTAATAGCGTTTAGGGATGCCCCTTGTCTTCCCATGTCACATTGAAATGATAGTGTTCAACTTCTCATTGTAGAAAACTTAAAAGAAAAGATTGTCCTCTTTAATGGTTTTAGAGAATTTTAGTGCTTGGAGAGTTAAAGAAATGTTGGCTTGCTATGCTGATGTAGTGGAATTTCCTTGTGGTACTTTGTCAATGAAATTGAATTCTGTTAATTAATAGACCAGATTTTCCATTTTGTATCTTATTCCTACTGAATTGTGGTAATGGGTAGGGGTCTCAAGTGCTTTCCTGTCATTCCTATTGTACTCTCTACCAGCTTAAAAGCTCTAAGAGGCCCACGTTGTTTCTGTTCACATTTCTAAAATCCTTATATTTCAATTAATGCTTTGCTTCCTAGATTTTTATTCAAATTATAGTATCCTAGCCATTTTAGACATATTCCATTTAACTCCAGGGATGAGAACAATTTAAAATCCTCTGATAAAATGCATTATAATTTGTTATTATTTATAACTTGGGATCAGTTAGCTAGGTATCAGTTGAAAAATCAACAAGGCAATGAGTAGCTTTTATTTTTGTCAAAATCATTGTTTTACTCAATGAGTGACTTTGACCAGCCCTCCAAGTGCCCACTGCACTCACACCAGTGTAAATTTTCAGTCAGGTACTACGGTCAATGAAAACCTGGCATCTGAGAGAGCCTGAATACTGGCCTGCATTCAATGGGTTTTTATTGTGCTGTTTGCTATTGTGTACCTTTATATGGATAGAGTAGCTCACTAAATAGTAATGCTATGACTCGGTGGTGGAATCACATACCCCTTCATTTCATTTCAGCGCCTCAGTTCCAGCTGAGCTATTTAGAGAGTGTGGAGGTAACCAGAGGTTCCGACGCCCATGTTGTTTCACTCGTAGCGCTGGTATGCTCATCAGGGAATGTGTGATAGATTGGCAAAACTAGGTATACCCAGTGGGCCTTATCCTGTAGAAACCAAGAATTTTCAGAGTTACTCTTCAGTATCTTGAAAACACACAGCAATGCACCGTTGGGTACATTACTCTCTTCGTCACAGTTGGATCCCTAACTATGTGCTACTCAGAATATTTGAATGAATGACTCGCTTATGAGAGAGCTATGTAGCATGATGCTGAACTGTGTTGAGTAGTTGCTAAAAGACAGATTCAGAGAGAATCATGGGACAAGAACCTTTTATAATTTAAATGTCTTCCTAAGGCATTAGTCCAGGCGTAGCTGCCAGTGTGTCTGATTTGGGTTATGTAGTAGAGTTTACCTACTTTTTTTCTCCCTCCTCTCTGCATTTGCTCACTCATTCTGCTGCCAGAGTCAGCTAATCCAGAATCCTTTGTGACTCAGCACCAAGGTTCTCTGTTCAGTAAAACCTTGAACTACCTTTCAGAATATACTAGAAATTTACATCTGAGTTCCATGGAGGGATCACTCAGATGCTGGACTCTGCCCAGCGCTTAAAATAGTTTGAGTGCTAAAAATACACACACTCTGCCAAAAACATTTGCCCTGGAAGCTTCAAATTCTTGCTTAGAGGTTAGAGAGAGAATTGGCCAAATAGCAAAAGCAAATTTATTTAAATACCATTTTTACTTTTTAGTAACTTTTTTTTTTTTTTTACAATGAAGCAGAACAGAGGAGTCAAGGAAAAAATCAATTAATGAATATGGGGAAGGACCAACAGTGAAGGGGAGAAATCTTTTGGAAGCCAAAGAAGAGAGCATAACTGATGGTTCCATTTTGGCTTAATGTTATTTCTGGATCTCTTTTATAATGTGTTATTTACTGCATAGCTTATGGTTGACAGAAAATAAACAGCATTTGCAATATAATGTCTTTAGCTCTGCTGTTCACTTGCTCATTCCAGTTGCCTGTCAAGTGAGAACTTCAGCCAACATCTGTCAAAGTCTCCTGTGATGGTGTCTGTTTTTAATAAGCCCAGCACCATAATTACCTTATTGCAAAGTTAAAGCCAAATGACACTTATGATGAAGGTTTCATGGCTAAACAGTAAAGTCAGTGAAGCATGCACTTACCAACTGTCAGACAGGAAGGAACTGTTCCAGGATTTGTTACTTTACCGGTAATGGGGGTCACTTCATTTATGTTTGGGGACTTTGCCACAGTTACAACAAGAAGCAGAGGAGGACTGGGAAAGAGAACATCATTGATATAGTTTTGAGAAGGTTAATGATCCTAAGTATCTCTTCACAGATACCTATTTTAGGTGTTCTCACAAATATTTTTCTGACCTAAAACTCCCTAGAATCAAAATATTGTATACAAATTTTATAGGTGAGGAAACTTTGGCTATGAGGATTTTTAAGGTATGCTCAAGGCCACCCAGCTGGCAAATGGCAAAGCTAGACCATGAACCTAGTCTAGATTATTCCAAGCCTGCGGAGGCTCTCACTTACGCCACAGCTGCTGTTTATTTGAGAAGTATTTGGTTAAACATGCCTGAAGCTGTGTTTGGGATGGAGACAGAGTACAGATTACAGCTGACCCACACTGAGTTGTTCACAGTAGAATCACAGGATATGTTCATATAAGTGTTCATCCTTTGGACTTCACGGCCAAGATCCATCTCTGTTTTACATTGCCTGAAGTTCTATGTGTTGGTGGTGAAAATAATCAGTCATGAATTGCTGTATCACTAACCATCGTGCCACACATCACACCATGCCAAAGAAACTCTGAAAATAAATGGATGCTGGTTTGTGGCAGGAACAATGCCTGCCGCTAAACGGCGTGTATGCGTGGCTTGCCAAACAGTGCATATACGTGGCTCGGCAGCTTGACAAACAGTGGGTATACTCGGCTTGGCGGCTGGCTTGTTAAACAGCCTTCAGCCCACAGTTTGCCAGACAGTGTGCATGCGCACACATGGCATGCATGCGCAGCTGGGATCCCACTTAGGGCCAGCCTGGGGATAAGCCCTCCCTCGGCACATGCGCAGTTAAGCCTACCTGTCTGAGCCAACCTGAAAACCTGCTGAGGGGCTCAGAGACAGATGATGTGGTGAGATATAAGCCAATGTGAAAGAGCCTGCTTTTATTGCTTACCTGACTTCCCGAACTCTGTGTCCTTGACTCTGCGCCAGCTTTCCCAGCCCCCGAGGGTCCCAGGACTGGGTTCAGCAACAGGTACAACATCTTAAGCAACACTGGTTCTCAACTTTGGGGATGATTTGCTAGAGACAGAATGGCACTGTGTCTAAAAGGTTGAATGGTTTTCACTTACTGTGTGATACAGGATGAGTTACTGAGTTGGTTGACCCTTCCAGAGCCACGGAATACTAAATCTGTGGTATTTTTTTCTTTCTACCATCTCAAGGCAAAAAGATGGAGAGAGTACTACATTCACCTAAGAGCTCACACTGCATTAGCTTCAAGAAATACCCTGCTGGCGTGTCTCTAAAGAGCCGTGCCCCAATTCTGAAGTAATGCTCATACTTAGTGGCATAGACTTCAAATTAATTTACAAAGTGCATAGGGTATTTTTATTTTTAAGGCTTAATTGTCAGGAGAGGGTTTTAAAATAATGAATTGATGAAAGTTAAAAATAACTGTTAAGTATTTGACTCATAGTCACAGGGGTATGAAGTCGATGTAAAAGATGATTGTGTCTCTGACTGCAAGAGTTATCATTGAGGTGTTAGGATGCTACAGTGGAAATGAAGGAAACCACCGAGAGGCAGCTCCTGGCACTTGGGTCACACTTAATCATCAAGCATCATACAGAGGTGTCAAAGGGATCTCAATAGTGGGAGAGAAAGCCCGGCATCAGCATATGCGTCAGGGCAAGTACCCTGCTGGGGGACATTGCATACCTTTAAAATGGTGGATCCTGGCACACGGGTTGATTCCAAGACAGAAAAGCCTGCCAGGGTGGTGCCCACTTCCCCCATATTTATGGAAAACTTATTCACCAACATCTGCAAAACAGATAGACTTAACATATAAGCCTAAAGATGATTGGACTTTCCCCAGACTTGTCCAGTCCCTCGGCTACAGCAAGCTTTAGGTAGGCTGATTGGAGAGTCTAGTAAGCATGGACCAAAGGGATTGGACCTCTCCCTTATGCAATGCCCTGCTTCCTCTATAAAAGCACTGCTTCTATTGCAATAAAGTAGATCTGCACCATGAGGTTCGTCTCCGGAGTTTGAGTTTCTTGGGCTAGTGACTCTACTGCCATTTACCACCTCCGGGACACCCCTCCACACCCCCACACCCCTGCGCCACTTCCACAAAATACTACACAAAGGGCATCTAGGAGCTAGTCCTTCTTCACAAGGCACGTCACTTGCCATACCCACCTCTCTTCCCCTTAGTCTGTTGCTTTGAAGGTTGATTGAGAGGGAGACCTTGATACTGGAGTGATCAGTGAAGGGGCCGGATTTTTGCTTCTCCACAGTAAGCCATCGAGGTGTCTAAGCCTTAACTTTTGCAGCTATAATTAGATGGTGGAGTGTCTGGTATCTCTGGCATCGGCTTTGACTTTGTGTCACCATTTCAGAGGCAATAGGTTAAATTCTCCATGCCATATCCACAGTTACCACTCGTAAATGCTGTGATTCTGCTTTCTGTACTTTCTACTCAGAAAACGAGTACTGTATCCACTGTCTTTAACTGGGAAGTTTCTCGTGGTTCCCATGTACCTCTAGAAACATATGAGCCCTTAATTGTTTTATCCATACTCTTATCTAGAGCAAATGTACAACCGATGTGAGCAAGGCCAATTTGGTTTAGGTGGAGACATTGGTGAGGTGACCATGGGGACGTGTTCAGTTCAGTGTCAGGAGGACAGTGGGTTCATTCTACCTATGTCTAGGCATTACCTGGATTTAAAAAAATATAATAAAGTTTTTGTAATTTAAAACATTTAGAAAAAATTAAGAAAAGTAAGTATAATTTCAAACATCTATTCTGGGTACAGTAAGAAGCCAATGAAAGTGACATCTATGCAGAAGTAGTGTAAGTAATAATTCATTTAGCTAAAAGCTATAGATATCAGGTCTCAACTTGTGGCTCACAACCCCTTTGGGGAGGTTGAACGACCCTTTCACAGGGGTCACCTAAGATCACCTCCATACCAGATGTTTACACTATGAATCACAACAATAGCAAAATGACAGTTTTGAAGTAGCAACAAAAATAATTTTTTTGATTGGGGGTCACCACAACATGAGGAACTGTATGGGTTTTTGTATGGATGTCGGATATTGTATGGAAATGTATGGACATTTATTTTAGTGCTAGGCTGCTGGATAGTCATTGTACACAATGATGGGTTTACTATGACGTTTTCATCTATGTGTGTCAAATACTTTGCATTTATCTATTTTGTCTCCTTCCCTCTCCTTCTGCTCTTCTTCCTCGTTTCAAATAACCCTTCTTCTACTTTCATGTGCTTATTATACATCTAGATTTGAAGGGCTTTCATATGTGTAAAATGTAATAGTAAAGTATTTGAATATATAATAATATATGTATAAGTAAATTGAATATGAGATATGCTCATATATATTAGTATTTATGGTATATGTTAACACATATATGTGTGAATGCATATATTAAATCTAGATCCCACATATAAGAGAAAACATGTGATACTTGTCTTTTTGAACCTATTTTATTTTCCTTACCATAAGGCTCTTCAGTTCCATCTATGCTCCTGCAAATGACATAATTCCACTCTACTTTATGTCCTAATAAAACTTATTGTATATATACATGTATATTGTATTTTCTATATCCATATATAAGAATATATAAATATTCTTATATTTATGGGCATATAGTGTAATCCATTAAGCTGAATATTGTGACCCAGATGCTCAAAGGATTAGATTACTTTGTGTGTGTATGCAGAAGTGGTCTTGCTGAATCATATGCAATTCTATTTTAGTTTCTTGAGGAAACTCCATACTGATTCCCATTGACTACACTAATTTACATTATGACCAGTAGATTATACATGTAGAAGTAGTGTGTAATTTCCCTTGAATCTTTGGCAGTATTTGCTGTTTGTTTTGAAATGTGTTTTTCAAAGTATGGTCTTGGATATAACCATATTAGAACCATTTAGGATACTTAAAAGTACCAATTTCTGGATCTTCTAGCTTCTTTTGGATATGAATCTCTAACAATGTGGCCTAGGAATTTGCATTTTAAATACTCTTCTTGTAGAATTCTTACATTTATTGAAGTTTGAGAATTGACAGTGTAAAATCAGCTGGAAGCTTATGCACATTTGTGATTTAGAGAAGTGTTTTCATGTAATAGAAACCTGGTCACTTAAAGATGATTGTTTTGGAGAAATATATTTCCTGCACATATGAATTTTCAAGAAAAAACATCAAGTAGTTATTTTAGTCAGAAACTTATGGGATAAAGTTTACATGGTTTTAGATCTCAGCTTTGCACATATGTGCATTAAAGTGGACATATTCACTTATGAAAAACCTGGCTCATGCTAATAATGTTACAAGAGACCAACACATAAACCTGACTACTGCTTATTAACTTAGGGTAGAGGCTGTGTCTTCTTTAAGAGCCAGGACCACTACATTGCTCCACAGGAGCAAAGACAAGTGACTCAGTTAGTAAGGAGTTATCGAATTGGTCTGAAATTGTATTTTGGCTTACTTCTCTCACTAGAGCAAACACTGAACATTTTGTTCCTGGCATCTCCCTCATGACTACAGTCCCTACTGTGAAGTCAGTACATGCTACGTAACTCTCGAACTAACAGGTGAATGATTTGAAACCAAGAACGTCTAAAGATCTTGAGGTGCATTTACACTGAACTAGGCCAGTATGATGGATCACTCAGCTTATTAAAACAGTATCCTGTCCACAGGCATTTGTAAAAATGGTGATACAGTCTTATGTGAAGATTTTCTCTCTCTTCTCTATGGTGTCTGTGATTTTTTTTTTCTGCTTCATGTTTGAGAAATCATCTTACACTGTCAAAATGTCATCTGAGTAGATAACCCTTCTCTGACTTGCTCCATCAGTTACATTTTCATTGATGCCTGGTGTTAACCCTGGCCACCTGATTCCATTTGGGAATTACCCAAATATAATTCAAATAAATGTCCATTTGAGGGTGGATTTTTCTTTTCTTACCCAAGATAATGAAATAATTTGGCCTTGATTTCATTCCTCTCACATCAAAGGTAGAACATTCCTTCTAAAGCAAGCTGTAGCACATCGTCTCTGGTGTATTTTTAATGAGAAACTGTTTGTGTCTTGGTTTTATAATGGAATTAACTAATATTTGGCCTATAATTATAGCATTTACAGGTATATTAAGGTAAACCAAGACTTGAGTTGTCCAAAATAAAAAATATATTCTATATCAAACATGGGCTGCACTTTATTATGTACAGGGGAATGGTTCCCTAGTTTGAAATCGTCTGAAGCACTCTTAAAATGATGGGCTTTCCTGTTTGGGTTTCCTGTTTGGTGGAACAACGTATCTATTCATATAATTAAATTGGATTCAGTTTATTTCCATTTGTTCCAACCATTAGGTCCACCCCTCCCTCCGCCAGCAAATACAACATGACCTTTTAACCTTCTTCCTGAGTGCAGACTTCTCCTTTGGATGATCTCATAACCTTTTCATATTTGAAAACATAGACACTAAGGCCTGACTTCTCTTGCCTCTTCTTAGTCTAAGTCTCTAAAGATACTTGAAAAAAAAAAAGAAAATAATTGGAAGAGAAACTTCTAAGAAAGAAAAATGTTCATTGGTGACAAAAGGATATCTATTAAACATGTCAGTTCAGAAGAATATTAAAAAAAATTAATGAATGTCTACTTCCCTCTTTCTCTTGTTGGCTGGCAGAATCTTCTTCTTTTCCCCTTTAATCACATCAGTGTCTCTCCAGCTTACGATTTGCAGCCATGTGGGCTACAGGACAGGAAACTGTGTATAAATATTATTTTATGTTAAGACATAGGTGCTCTCTGAGGCTGTTTAATATAAAGTAGTAAACTATCTTGTCAGAGTGAAAATAGAACAAGATTAAATCCATTTTCTTGATGGCAAAAGGGTTAGCTTCACATAAACACAGGCAGCTTTTTATCAAAATAATGTGTGAAAAATGTAAGTGGTTTCCCAATTTCCTTAATGCAGTTCATGATAAGTGAAAAAGAACTTTTGTAGATTTCTGTTGGGAATTTTTTTCCTTTGCTCATTGTTTCTTTCTTTGGCTACAACTCAGCTAATCAAAATCATAAACGTCCAAGTTTAGAATTTAAGGTATACATAATATGCCAGGCTAGAAGCGATGGATGAATTTAAAAAAACAAACAAACAGGAGAATTTGTCTCTACAACAGAATTCGTGTTATTTATTTCACCCCCGGTGGTTTTTTATTGCTATTTTTTCCTTCCTAGATGTTATGCAGCACAATTGTTACGTGTCACTGTCAGTGGCTGACTGTTTCATATATTTATAACTGAGAATATACACCTAATGTGTCAGGAAACATTGATTAAAGACCATCTATGACTATTAGTGATTCTTCTGGGAGGAGGAGAGTACAAAGATATTTTTGTGGTTTGACTTTATGTGTTTGCAAATGTATTAAGAGCTGAGTGTGTGTGGTGCTATTTCTTGCTAGGTGATTGTAATTCTAGGAAGCTTAGAAATACTTTCATGAATGTCTCATTTGACTAAGCACCCACCTTTTCTCAGGCTTTGGAGGCTTTCCTTAGAAAAACTTCATGTGGGTGGTGTAGGGAGGTAAGGTGTACTTAGGCTGAAGTGAACTGAAAGGGCTGAAACCTAGCTGTGTCCATTTGGAAATGCTCTCAGAGTTTGGGAGATGAGACAGTAACTTTCCTGAGAAGGCTTGCTATACAGCACATGCCTGGAAAAATTATTAAAAAATTGTATTAGTTCTTTGAGAGCTTTGATCATATTCACCACCTTCCCCTAACCCCTACTACCCTACCCACTTACATTTGTGCCTTTTTTTTTTCCCATCAAGACCATATCATGTTACCCAAATATTTTTGGATGTATGGCCTTCCACTGGAGAGTGGCTGGTTTCCTAGGGGCTACATCTTAGAGAAAACCCTCTCTCCCTCCCCAGAAATAGCTAATAATTGCCAGTAACTCCATAGCTAGGGGTGGGATAGTGTCCTCAACTTCCATCTCTATGCTGGCAGTTGTCTGTCTTGGCCTCACGCAGGTTTTGTACATGTTGTCACAAACACTGTGAGTTTATATGTGTAGCTGCTTTGCTATGTCCAAAAGGGATGGTTTCCTTGTACTTATCCACTGCCTTTGGCTCTTATATTCTTTCTTCTTTCTCTTCTTCAATGATTCTTGAGCCTTGGGAGCAGCAGTCATATGTGTTTCATTTAGAAGCAAGGATTATGCAGTCTCTTGTTCTATACATCTTGGCCAGTTGTGGGTCTCTGTGTGAACCACCATCTACTACAAACAAGTTTCTCAGATGAGGGTTGAGGGATGAAGTGGTTTATGGGTATAGTAAGTCAGTTTACTACTATGTCTCAGTACAGTAATAGTAAAGTGTTCTCTTCTAAAGTTTATACCTAAAAGGAATTTAAATACCCTATAACAAGGCAATGATGCCTTGTTACATATTGTTAGATATTAGAGACTAATAAATAAATAGCCCAGTACCAGGAATTGATTACTGCTTTTGGAGCTGTTGGCCAGTGAAGTTCCATAGATACGTCAAATATTACAGACTATTGCCATTTCCCTTGGTTACCCTTTAGAGGTTGATGGTGAGACCCTATTGCTGAAGAAAGCATATTCTTTAAGTTACAGAACATAAATAAATCAAATTGGTATTGATATGGAAGCTTCATCCCTACTGTCTAGCTTTCATACTGCTTGAAAGTGCTGTGTGTAGAGGAGAAAAGTAATCATAAATCACGCTCAACTACGAACCCTGTGAGCTACAATAATGATCGGCATGTCCAGACATGCCTGTAGAAGAATATTTAATATTTTAATCCAGCAACATGGCTGCTCTGGAACAGATCACATTCAAGGCCTGTATGATCTGGCTGGAATGCATCACAAGTCTTTAAGTAAGACAAGTCAGGAAGCAGTGGTGGCACATGCCTTTAATTCCAGCTCTCAGGATGTGAAAGGAAGCAGTTAGTTCAGAAGTAGGTCACAGTTCTCAGTTATAGCCCTCAGTTCATGGTTCTTGGTTCAGAGTTCACAGTCAGTTCAGAGTTAAGAGAGAAGCAGTAGAGATTAAAAGAATGGAAGGACATTGAGTCAGAGCATGCTAGTCAATTGAGAAGCAGAAAGTCAGAGGCAGAGTGAAGTACTGAGTGAGTACACACCTTCAATCCTAAGTCTGAGAGTGAATCAGAGCGAAGACTTGGCAGAGTGACATCTGAGATTAATCAGAGTGAAGAGCAGGCAAAGTGATGAATCATAGGAAGAGTTAGCAGAGTGAGTCAGAGTAAGGACATGCCCAACTCTCATGATATAAAAGCAGGCTCTCAGCTCAGAGGGGCAGGCAGTCAGTTAGAGAATCAGTCAGATAAGACACAGAGGCAGTTCAGCAAAAGGAGAGTTAGTTGGGAGAAAGAGTTAGTTAACAGTGAGAGTCAGTTTGAAGCCAAGTCAAGCAGTTCAGTCAGAGAAATTGCAGCCAGACTCAGAAGAGTTCAGTCAGAAACAGTTAGCTGACTCAGGAGGTCAGTTTAAACAAGTTAGCATTGAGAAGTGTTTGAGCCAGAACAGTGAGTGAATTGAATCAGCCAACCAGAAGAGTCAGTTGATTTCAGTATAGCTCTGAGTTCAGAAGGAACTAATAAGAATGAGTCAGTTCCAGAGACGGAAACATTCTAGACTTAGAATTGAAGATTAGATTGTTTGGGTGCTGAAACCCTCTAGATCAGGGATTGAATTACCAAAGAATAAATTGCCTTTTACATCTATGTCTATACATGCTTACTGATGTAACAGAGGTATGAACAAGGAAGTAACCAACCACTCTTTGATCGTATTTAAATCTCATCCTATAAGATGAAATCCATACCTGGCACCAATAGTAGGTCAAAAACCTATGGCTAGGTAAGTCTTAGGTCCTGGATATTGTTTTTGATCATCTCTGTGAAAAGACTTTCTCTTATGCATGACTATTCAAAATAAACTAAAAAGTATCACTGAATGAAGAAAATATGGAGTTGGAATTTAGCTATGTCTTTTTTATAATACTTTTATTAATAATTTGAGTTTCATACAATGTATCTCGATAACACCCTCTTTCCAATCCTCTGTGATCCACCATCCCACCCCCTGTGCCCTCAGAAAAAGAAAAAAAAAAAGAAACAAAAACAAAACAAAACAACAACAACAAAATATAACAACGAAAAAGAAAATTAAGTCAAGCTTGTGTGGCAGGAACATGAATGACAGGCTGCACCATGGTTTTTGGAGGGAGAAGGCTGCTCTGATTGTGGACTTTGGCCTGGCCCATACTATCCAGAGATGAAGCATGGCAGAGTTTGATCTGACCTGAAATTGTGCCTTACTGCCCAAACCTGCAGCTCCCTGGTATCTTGCAAGCACCGGGGCATCCCACAGGAACCGAAACTTCCTTTAGGCAATTGGTCATCACTCAGGGACCAGGACATCACATAGGTACCTGGTCATATGGCAGTCACCAAGACTTCCCACATGTATCAGTGCCACCTGTAAGCACCTGGATATTCTGCAGGGACCTGGGTATCCCACAGACACTCTGACATTTACAGGCACCAGGGCCTTCTGCAGTCACCAGGACCTATCACAGGGACCAGGGGATCCTGCAGATACCCAGGCATCACACATGCATAGCTATGTCTTGATTGAACACATCTTGCTCTTTGAAAGGATTGTTCAGTTTGGTAAATGCCAGTGCTCATTCACTTGACAAAAAATGATGAATGATTAATGCTAAGTCTAGGTCAGTTCTTACATCCAAATAAAGTTGACTTTTCTGGAGACTGCTTTTAAACCTATATTTCTGAATAGTTAATGAGGTAAGTTCTTGACCTAGTTATAAAACATTAATGGGGCCCACACAGTTAGTTTCTGATTGTGGGGCCCATAAGTGAGATTGCATGACATTTCTCTTATGGAAACCGAGGGAAAAAAGCAGTTATATATACTTTGAGCAGTCTCAGAGACTTAATGAGATTGACACATGTCAGGAAAGCCCTCAAATTTGGACATTGTTCTGGGTCAACTGAGAGGACACAGCTATAGCTGGGAAAGAGAAGAGCAGAGAAAGAAACACGGAGTTGGAACTGTGTGATGTGGCACATATGAGTGTGTAAACAGCTCTGTAGAAAGAGGGTCTCCACTCTGGGAGGGCTGCTATTCTCTGAGCAGAAGTGGAGGTGAGTGGGGAGAGAGGAGATGGGGAAGTTGGGAGGAGTGGAGTGGGGAGGAGGGTTTATATTATATGTATCATATGAGACAAGAAAAGTTAAAAACACACAAACCAGAAAGAGGGTTTCCAGCAAACGTAGAGGCTGTGAAGGACTTTGAGGCCTTACCAGACAGTTTGTATTCAGAAGAGAGAGAGAGAGTAATAAGTCACATTGTATATGTAGAGGAAGGGAGGAGGGGCATGAAGAATGTCCTGGCCTGATGTTGGAACAGATGGGGAGAGGCAGAAATCAGTTTTATTATAGTAATAAATAACTAATTAATGACCCTGCCTGACACCTGTATAGCTTTAATTCTTTATTATCATTCGCTCAGTTGATATACGTGGAGGCTCTTAACCTTCCTGTATTCCTACCCAGAGCTCAGTCTTGTAGGGGAACCTCTGGAATATGCCTGTGGCTAATACCACATACAAATACAGAATTGACTGCCATCTCTATGCTACTGCAAAGCAGACTCACTGTGATCACGAGCTAGAATTATGCACAGAGTCAACATTACGATCTGTCACCAGAATGGATCTAGGAAGAGGCTTACTCCTAGCTCCAGAAAATGTGGGCAAGTAGATTAATGCCTAGATGGGAGGATGTGTTCTGTGGGGCTCACCCTCTAGGATTCAAGACCTCTTTACCCTATGGGGGAGGCTTGGCCTGTAAGGCTAGAACAGGGTCTCCTGGGCAGGGGCCCAAGATAAATCTCTCAGGTGATTGGCTGGCTGTGGATATGGCACGACTTACTGGCACATTTAGGGTATTGTGACATTAAGAATCGTACACGGGTATCTTGACTTGCTTTTTTGATCTACTAATCGATTTTCAACTTTCAACAACTTTGGAAACATCCTTTCGAGAACTTTGGAGGAACAGCTGAGTGAGCAGAACCTTATTTCACTGAACTGCCATATATTTTTTTATGAGGTCCTTTAAGGAGGAGGAAGAGAGAGACAGAATCAAATTCTGCCAGTTTCCCATCTATGCGTTTACGTTTTTCATTCATTTACTCAGGAATGTATTGAGCTCTTTTTTTCCAGCATCAAGAGCATATTCTACAACTTTATTCTGAAAGCTTATTTAATTTGTTATTATTATTGTGTGTGTGTGTGAGCACGTTTGTGACACATGTTGTGTGTGGGTATGCCTATGGAAGGGGCTAAGGTTTTGGAGTTACTTCTCTTCGTTCCCTGTGGGTTCTGAGGATTGAGCTAAGACATCAGGCTTTTGTGGTGAGCACTTTTAACCGCTGAACCGTCCTGCCAGCCTCCAACTGTGAACTAAAGAGTCACAGTTCCTTTTCCTTGGGGGATTTAATTTAGTAAATGGGAGCAAACTCTAAGATAATTACCAAAAAGTCACACCAATTAAAATAGTGCCCAGTGTGTATAGTGTCTAGATAGTGTATCTAATTAATATAATCAACTGATATACATTATACCTAATTATATATATGAATATATATGGATATAATTATATATATATATATAAATAAATAAATATATATATTATATATATATTTATATATAATTATAAAAGCCACACTGAAGGATATGGCTTCGATGAGAGGTCAGAGGAGGAAAGTTTTGAATGAATTGATGGGTGAACATTTCTTTCTGGAGTACACAGCTGTTGCAACTGCCATGAGGAATATCGCTTCTCAAGGCAGCATGGGAGTGAGAGGGAGGACTCAGTGTAGATGAGTGCATACTCAGCAGGCAGCAAATGCAGATCAGGTAGAGATTTTGGAAGTCCTTTGAAGGTCTTTATTTCAACGCCATAGCAGCCCTGGAAAAGCTTACACAAAGATGTCAGGGTTGCACAGCCTACTTTGCGTCTTTAAAGGACTTTTCTGTTCTCACTGTAAAGAGCATGTTGAAGGGGGCAAAGAATTCCCGAGGAAACTAACCCTAGAGGTGATAGGCAAGAATGGTGATTGCTTGGTGAGAGGTGAGGATGTCTGAGATGAGAAGTTGATTAATTCGGAAACTAGAGGCGAAATTGTTCATACATGAAGAGGGAGAGTCCAAAGAAGATTCTTAAAGTTCATCTCTAAGATTTCTTTGTCAACACTTAATGGCTAGTAGACCAAATTAACCTACAAATGAAACAGCTGAAGGGGGAGAAACAACAACCAGGAATGTATGATCCACAGGCCAGGGAAATTTAGAGTAGTAGATAAAATGGGGCAGGCAGGATGATTCAGTGGGCAAAGGTTCTTGCTGCCAACACTGACAACCTTTCCATCCCTGGGACCCATGAGGTAGGAGAGAACCAACTCCTGTAAGTCATCTTCTGACTTCTAGGACACATCCTCTGCACATGCCACACGAAGACAGAAAAATCCTCTGCACTGAGAAATGAGATTATTGATAATTTTAGCAAATGTTGTTTGAATTAAACAATGAAAAGAGCCAAAATTAACTAGTAAAGAAAAAAGGGAAAAAGATTAGATACACAGCTTAGTGGTAGAGAATTCGTTTATAGTATGTGTGAGGCCCTGAATCCTCTCTCTCTCTCTCTCTCTCTCTCTCTATTTGGTTGGAAAATCTACACCAAGATGAAGATCTATATATGTGCAATTTTTTTTGAACTGAAGTGATTTCAGAATGTTTGAGTCTCTATGGAGAAAGTCTTAGGAGGGAAGGAGGAGTTGAATGTATTTGCAGGGAGACCTTCCCTTGCCTCAGTTTTTGCCTACAGTCATTGCTTTGCAAAAACTTTCTTTTCTCTGGGAAAATTGGGAGCAAGAATTTGAGAACTCTGCAGCAAAAGCAACTGGGATTTTGCTGGGGCAGAAAAAAACCAGCAAGGAGAGGAGTGACAGCTCCAATAATTGAAGGACTGATTTAGGATTCAAGCATTTCATTGTTTGCAACTGCAGCAGAGCTTGCGATTATGCTGAGTGGGGATGTGACTTATAGAGACCAATTTCATAAAGTCTTTCATTCCTCAGGGTCCCTGGAACAGTGTTACTCTAAGTATCCATGCTGGTTTCTGAAGCTTGACTTACTCCATTGAAACCACAGGAAGAATGTTATTTGATTTATGAAAGGAGTTAGCCAGCCGTTCACCTAATTTTGAAACAGTGACAGGAATTGGAGGAAAGAAAAAGGATATTGAACCAGAACTGTACAACTCACAAGTTACCAAGATGCCTAAGGAAGACAAAGACTTTTTAATATTCTCTGCCATAATTCATTCAAATGAAGTAGTGAAATCAGTTTTCAAGACAATACGAACTTGCTAATGCAGATAAACTTTAAGGGCTGGATATCTTTTAAAAAGTTTGACTATAGAACATAAGGAAAGCCAGGCTTGCTATTTCAAACAGCTAAAAAGGACCGGATTCTTTTAAATACACAAAGTTACTCTATTAAAGAAAAGCATTAGCACATTCATTCAGTAAGCTAAGATCCAGCTATTATTTGCACAGAAGCAAACAATAATGAAGTGCTCAATTTCTCTCACAGTTGGCTTTTTTAAAGTCAGTTTAACTTGTAGCTTACCCTATGATCAATTTATATAATAAACTTTAAAAATAGTGGTATAAAAGTGGACTTTTTCCTTAGAATGAAGCATCAGCAACAGTAGAAATGAAACATTACTTTAAGGAATCATGTATAATATCCCAGAGTATGAGAGCAAAGACTAAATTCTGTTCTGGACCTTTATATTTGAAAGGACAAGAGGTGATCCCCATAAAGTCCATACCTTTGTATAATTTCATGCCATGTGATTATAAATGTGATATATCTTATTACATATGTTCAAAGAATTTAAAAGAGGAATGGCAATATTTTCAATGTGGCAGATGAATGTATAGGGTTGCACCTGTGGTTGATATCAGTAATATATCGATAGGTTAATACTGACAGCTTCCTGAGATAGGAGGTCTGATAGGTTTGAGATGAATTGTGCAGGCCCTGGGCCAGACAGCCTGCAACACAAATGATTGGTTCATGCGTTCTACACCCATAAAATAACTACCTTTGATAAAGTGCTGACAGCTGGCCATCTACCTTCTCTCATCCTTCCTTGTGCAAGGTTTTATGATCTATTATTAAGTTTTATTCTATTAACGTTGCTCTAAAAACTATTAGTTTGAAAAGAAAACATTTTAAAAAGGCCTTCCATATTGGTTATTCAGTACCAAGTGGTCACATACATATAAGTATCTACATATGGATGGAGCAGGTTGCATTTATATGTGTAACAACAATTTAAAAAACAGGGGCTGTTTTAATTATTTTTCTATAGCTTTGATAAGACACGATGACCAAAGCAACTTATAAGAGAAACTGTAGAGGTGTGGGGTGTGGAGAAAGTACTGGGTGAATGAGTATTGTTTATGGGGATGGCCATGTCAAACAAGCTGAGTGCTTTAGACCCGTGGGAAATAACAAAGCATGCCGTGGGCTAAGCTAAGGAAAAGACTAACCCTTCCATTATGGTCTGAGTGCCAATATTGATAATGTGTGCAGAAAATGTCCACTCCAGCTTTCTTCCCCCAAATGTTTATGGCCTGAGAGTTGATTTACTACAGAGACAGCTCTTAGCAAGAAAGATTCCCTACATCTCCTTTCTTTATTCAGCTCTATAGAATAAACTCTGCCTCCTTGATTTAGTTGTATGTGATAAAACTGCTTCAATCGTGTGAGGTTGGAAGGTGAAGGCTGTGTCCATGCAGAAACCACAGCTCTTATCTTAAAAGGATTAAAAGATAGTTTATTCTAGAGCCATTTTGAGTGATGATGGCCTCAGAGTAGAGATTTAGTTCACCCCACATTCTGTGTTCCAACTTGGAAACAGTTTCAGGAAGTTTTATAGTTTTACAGAACAAAGTCAAAGAAATCAAGGCAAGTTTAAAATATGTTTGGTGGATACATTAGAGAGTCTGTTACAGCGAAATGGGGGAAGCTTTTCGATAGGATCAAGATGCTATCTCGTGATACTTAGCTTTTTGGTTACTAGAAGTTAGTGACCTGCTAAGTTAACACATTCCAAAAGGTTTCTATTAGCCACATTATGTTAGTTCAGACACAGAGGTGAGCAAGAAATGGCTATTCTGGAAGGCTAGAATTAGCCCAAGATAATGTAATTAGCCTCAGGACCTGAAACATCCCAATCATTCCATTCTAATAAGTTCTAATTAGTCCATCAGTCTCTGCAGACAGTTCTTTTTCAGGAGGCTTCATTCACACCGGGTTGCAGCAAAGACTCCAGAATGCTGAGGATGACAGAACCATAGACATCTGCTGAGGAAATCTGCATATAAGGAGTGGAGTCAGTCTGAAAGAGAGGCCATATGTGCTTTAGGCTGTAGAGCAGGGGATAAGTGGCTAGTAAAGCCTCATGAAGCCCAGTTGATTTCATCAGGAACTCCCTGATGCTGGATATAGAGCTGCAGAATTGAGTGTTTGCTGTATTGGATTTCACTCTTGATCTGGTCCAGTCTTTCCTTGTTATGCTCTCGTTCCTTCCTTTGGAGAAATGTGTTATTGTCAGTAAGAAATATGTAATTTTTTTTCTGATGTCATAGGGGCTCACAGTTAAGAGGTTGCCTAAGCCTCAGAAGACTCTACACTTAGACTTTTGAACAGTGTTGTAACTATTGAACAGTATGGAGACTTTGCAAGTTGGCTTGAATGCCTTTTGTATTTTGAGATGGCCATGAGCCTGTGGGGATAATTGGTGGAAGGTTTTGGCTTTAAAGGGATGTGCAGGTGCCACATTAAGAGGTAGAGTTAGTTTGGCTAATATCAATTGTCAACTTGAAAGGGATCTGGAATTACTAAGGAGAAAAGCCTCTAGGTACTACTGTGAATGACTATCTAGATTAAGTGAACTGAGGTGAGAAGACCACCTTATATGTGGGTAGCACTGTTCCATGGGGTAGGATGCCAGATAGAATAAGAAGAAATATAGCTAGGCATCGGCACTCCTCCTGTCTTCCTCCTGAGCACAGAAGTGATGTAATCAGCTGCCTCAAGCTTCTAGAGGAGAAGAGGGTCTCTTGAGGAGGATTCCATGAGTCCAAAACCTAAGATCTCAGAACTCGCACCACGCACTTGATAGAATTCAGTCTTGTACGGTCCAATCTGGCACATAAGGGGAGTGAAATGATATAAGGTGGCTACTAACCCTCTGCAGGGGTTCTCAACCTGTGGTTCATGACCATTGGAAAACACATATTTCCAATGACCTTAGGAACTGAGACACTTCTCAGTAGCAACGTCACAGGTATGAAGTAGCAATGAAAAAATTTTTATGGTTGGGGGTCACCACAACATGAGGAACCTGTATTAAGAGGTTGCAGCATTAGGAAAGTTGAGGACCACTGCTTTATAATGTTTAAGAAAGAGAAGCTGGTGATATTAAAAGTTCCCTAGTTTATGAACATGTTTCAGAGTCTAGAATTGTGATGGGTTGTCTTCCCTGTCAGCCTCGTAGGTTGTGATAGGTGGATGGTGGTGTTCATGTAAAAGGAAGATGCATGCAGTTGTTTGGGGCAGAACTGTAATAAAGAACTACCTGTTTAAGTTTCCTTCCATGGAGCAGGTAACCAACACATGTTTATAGAGATTTGCAGTATAATGATGAGGTTATAAAAGTTCACAATAAATAGGAATTTATTCTACCAATATGGACAGCAGGATGGAAACAAACTATTAACTTACAGCAGTGTTTTAAAGAAGTTAACTGATATTTAAAATGAATTTCATGGGTTACATTTGTAAGGGCAAAGGCTAAAGCTTGACCAAACTTTAGTAAGGCTTAAGAATGTACAAGTAGGCCTGAACTTTGCCTGAACTTTCCCGGAAACCTTCGCACCCAGATAAGGAAAAGTTCTAGTTATATTCACATAAGAATAAGTTCCAGCTCAGCACTCCCTAGCTACAAAACAATATAGACCAATCAACTTAAAGGTTATGCTGTTACAATAGCTGTAGACCTACTGAAGAGTATAAAAATAGGCTTGTGAGCCCCATTGGAGTGTGCCTCCTCTCCCAGTGGAGGGCACTCCGACATGTCAGATCAATAAACCTCATGTCTTTGCATTGATTCATGCCTCAGTGTCTTTCTTGGGGTCTCTCCGGACAAGAAGACCCAGAATAGGCTCCTCGTAGTCCCTCTGTGGCTTCTCACCATTTATCAATTTTGTGCTATAGAAGGGTGTGAACTTGATCAAAAGAGGAAGCAATGGAGGAGAACATGTAGTCTTTCTTGTTTCCACTGACCTAAATGCATGCTTATATTTACTATATCCACAGATAATGGATTATTGAGACCTTTGAGCAAATTTTGAAGTTGAGGTTTTAATTTCTTTAACAGTGATATTGAACCCACAGCAAGCCAATGAAAATGCTCAAAGTTAATGTCTTTAAAACTTTTTCTTTGTTGAGATAGTTGAGATAGTTCAAGGAGCAGTATCTGTAGCACACTGGCACTATTATTTATAACAAATCTATTCTTGGTATAAAAAGCTTTTGCTTTCTTTTGAAAGCCCAATTTAAAAGTTTCTTTCAGTTAATTTTTTTGTAGCGCTGCAGATCAAATATATGGCTTTGCATGTGCTAATCAGACTCCAGCTCTGAGGCATAATCTTTTAGCTCTACCAAGTCTGCATGTGGGGACAGCACAGGAGGTGCCGAGACTTGTCAGTTTCTACTCTGGCAAATGAGCTTTTAATTTCTAATATCTCACAATGTGCAGGATAGAGACAGACATGGACTGTTTTTCATGGACACATCTACTCCTAGTATGTATCAGAATCGAAATTAGAACTGAAAACTGGCTTATCATGAGACTTCTGGTGTCTGGAATGGCTTTGGTTGTGCATTGGCGGCCAACATATTTAGATTAGGGGTGCACTTAACCTATCTTGAAGTGAAGGAAGTGACTTGTAGCTTACATTTCTCTCCAAATGTGGAACGTCTGATTTATGAACTTTCAGCCCTCCAGAGCCTGTAATGATTATTTTTATGTTCATTTTACACTGAGGAAATGGCCTTCACATTCTTCCCAACTGGTGATTCTATCATATTTGCTAACAAGCTTTCACATTTATGCAGTGGAAAACTGTAGTCAAACAGATCCCAAGTGAAGGTAAGAGGTTCTTCATTCGAGATGCAGTTTCCTGATCAGTCTTGTAGAAAGGACTTCTACAATGGTGGAATACTGTCTACCAGACTGGGGCAGAACAGAATGTCTGAAGCACAGAGACAGACTAACATTATCAGTTCCATCTTGAGGATTCGATTCCTTCCTTTCCGATCTGCTTTCTGCTTGGATGACCTGTATCTACTCATGCTATTTAAATCTCCCGGCAAATGTAGCGTTCCTCCTTGAGATGCCTGGAGCGGGCAGGCTTGTGCCCGTGTCTCGCCGTCTGCCTTTGTTTGAGTACCAGCAGTAAGGTTGCTCTACTTTTATTAAAAGGACTTATCTTTATGTTCTTAAATTTTATGAGGAACTAATCCAAACGTTTCCTCTTCTCTTCAGATTTTCATTATTCTCAAATGCCTACTTGGAATAGCAAGAATATAATTTTATTTCATGATTAATGCTGCTTTAATTTAAGAGAATTTCCTCAGTTCAACTCTGGTTATTCTAGAAGCAGTGAGAATACTTGGGTGGAATAATTCCTCAGTTTTTGGTAATATAGCCACCCCTTCTGCAACAGAAAAGCCTTGTTTTGACATCTTTAAGGATAAAAATTTTAAACACAATAAACACTACGTCTTTTTTTTTTTTTTTAAACAACTTGAAATAAAAACAGTTCAGCCTTTTACTCTTTGTGTCACTTGGTTCATTTTTTATTTCCCTTTCTAAAATTAACTTCTTACTGGGAAATCCTTCACCAAAATAGGTTGGAATGCACCCACAAAGAAGGACTCCATTATTGTATTTGGAGAGTTTATTTCTCTGAATCGGAAGTGAAAACAGTAGAAAATAGTGGTATTTTCACTTTGCAAACCCCATTTAATGACTTTAGTTGGATATTCTGCGCTTCTTTGTCTACGCTGTGTGATCAGATAGCAAAAGTAAGGCTCACTCTGCATGTATGCTTCTGTTATGAAATGGGAGGGCTCAGAACTATCCGGAATTGGGATTTATGATTCCCCCATGTTGAGATCTTGCCCTGTTATCCACTGTGTGATTTATCTTTTTACCCTCCAGTGGAAAAAAATGTGGTCCTGTCACAAAATAGAAGTTGTAATCTTTAGAAAATTGAAAGGAAAGTGGGTAACTGGATTATAGAAAATCCATTTCTCTGCCAGGCTGTTTGACTTCAGCAGAAGTGAACTATTTGGAGGTGTTAATAAATTGTAGCCTGGCAGGGTTTAGTACCACTATGTATTGTATGGTTTTAGATTCTCTTAATGATTGCTTGACCTGCTCATCTGTCTACTCTAGAATTTGAGCATTGTGGGTACATAGGAATGTGCACACATCTAGAAACCCAGATGTCGGTGAACTTTACTGTCAATGAGTGTCAATGATGAACGTCAATGTTTCTTCATCCTTCCAATCTCTAGAGAAACAAAACAATTATTTTAGGGCCAGCCTTTAAGATTCTGGTATTTGTGCTTTTGGAACTGGGAAGGAGACAATTGACTTGGCTTGCCCTTTTTATTCAGCAAATTTGTCCAGGGAAAGTTTATTCTGATTAGTGGGATAAAGTGGTTTTTATCTTTATGCCCTTGTTGTTTCTAGCATAAATTCTAGGTCAAGGTAACGCTCAAGCTGCTAAGTGAGTATTTTTTCAGAGGAGTCTTGTAAGCTGGGGACAGAGCTCTTAAATCTTTCTGGCTGACTTGTCGTCCATTGAATCACTGGCTGAGATAGGATCAAAGTCATTTTTTTTTTTTTACACCCGAAAAAGCCAAGTTTTTATTAAAAAGAAAAAAAGAGAGAGAAAGTTTAGAGAAGATCTGCAGCTGCTGAAAGGGAAGGCCCTAAGTTGCCTGCTCATGCCTGGAAACAGTCTCAGGGAAGAGGAAATTCACATTTCTTACTACGCAAACTTATAGAATCTGCTAAAATATCCTCACGATTTAGGTTTTGAAGTAATCTGTTGTTAATATGGTTAACATTTGAGAGGAGTAGGTTTAGATTTTAAACCCCATTTCACAGACTGGGGAAGAAGGACAGGTGAGGTTGAGCGTGGTCACCGATGGCCGGGGTAAATCCGCACTATGCAGAGGATTAGGGGCTGATGCTCATGTGTTTTGAGTTGAGGCCTTCGATTTTATGTGTAACGAGTCTCAGTGTGTGACCTTAGCTCATATTTGGAAAGTAAGGACTGACATTTGGCAAGTGTCTTTCTTTTCTCTCCACTCTTTAATAATCCTCCTGAGCCACTGAAGATGAACTATTGTGATTAACCCTTTGCAAAATATACTTGTGTTATGAATGTAATTAATTTTCTTTTTTTTTGCATTAATGTTAAGGGTTTTAGTCAGGTCTAAAAATTAAATTAAAATGTAATTTGTGATTTGCACATTTTTGACGAATGCACATTAGTTGCATATGTCCATGTGATTTAGTTTATTATGTCTACACATGCATACAACATGCATTACCTACGTCCAACCACCCTCCCTCCACCCTTGCTTTCCCATTCCACTTGCCAGCATCTAGTAATAGTTTCTCTTGTTTAATTTGACTTTTAAATTTTGGTTCCACATATGGAACCAAACATGTGAACATGTGAAACTTATCTTTCTCTTTGTGTCTCATTTTGTTTAACATAACATTCTCCAGTGCTACTGTTTTGCTTCAGGGAACAAGATTTCCTTCATTTTTATGGCTAAGTAATAGTCCATTATACATATATAATGCAACTATATTATATCATTAATGTATATTAATTATAACTATATGTGCGTGTATCACATTCTCTTTTTAGATGAGTATCTGTTGGGTATTTAGGCTGGTTCCATATAGTAGTTGTTGTCAATAGTGCTTCAGTAAATGTGGACATGGCAGGTATTTCTCTTTTTATGCTGATTTCATTTTTTTTGGATGTATGCCTACAAGTGGGATAGATCAGTTACATAACAGTTTATTTTCAATTTTTTACAGAAATTCCATATCACGTTCATATGATCTACACCATAGGGATGACACTTAAATTATCAGCTAAATGAAGTAGGACAAGTCTCCAACACAGAGAAATAATACTTTACTTCTAAAATTCATTGCTATTTTGGTTTCTTAGACATCCATGGACTTTTCATATAGGTTAATGTGCATATACAATGCATTTAGATGTCTCAGTCTTAGCTGTAATTAATTTTTCATCATTTCTGTTTAAATATTTCATCCTATTTTATGTGCCTTTGAATACTTGTTTAAATATTCTAAATATGAACAAACACATTCACACCTGGATATCTTTCCTAGTAAAGTTATTTAAAGGTTTTACTCAAAATAGCCAAGAAGTGAATCAAAATGTTGACTCATAGGTTGGGAGTTATAGTAAGAGAGGATCCATATTAAACACTAAAGCTGAATGGGGGGACACTTGTAGGTGTAGCCAGTTTTTCTTTCACCTCCTTTCTCCTTGAGTGTGACACACAATGAGGTTGGGGCAAGAGGAGAGGGAACCTGTGAATACAGTTCAGGACTCCCCTGTCCTAGCCTTACCATATCAAAGAAAATATGAATGGCTGCTCTTAAATCAGAAATAAAAGAGAAGCTTGAGATAACCATCATCAGTTGGTCATATTCTTGAATTTATGGATAATGCAATGCATTACAAAACATTATGAAGTAAAGAAACATCTATGAAGTAACAGGTCGATTAAAAATAAAACAAATATCCTATCTAGGTGATACAAATATTTTGTCTAAACTTTCAGGACAACTAGTTGAAACTATTAAGATATTATAAATTAAAAAAAAACCAGTAGGTTTCTTGTAATTAACTAATTTAAGTGCAAATGGTAAAATGTACAGTAAAGGGGCTTCAGGCTCAGTGGGTAACTATGCTGGCCACACAAGTCTGATGGTCTGAGTTTGGATGTTTTGACCCATGTAAAAGTTGGATGTGTGATATGTCTGCAATTCCAGTGCCTTTTGTAAGATGAGCAGTGGATAAGAGAGGACCTTGGAAGGTCTTGGAATAGCTAGCCTGGAGGATGCAGTGTAGTGGCCAAAAATAAGGAGACCCCACCTTAAAAACAATGCACAGGTGAGGATCAATACCCATGGTTTCCCAGTGAACCCCACCACCCCACAAGTGAGCTGAGGTACACCTTCACATACAAATGTACACACACACACACACACACACACACACACACACACACACATACATTCATATACAAATGAGTAGGAGAAAGGATTATGAGAACCAGAGGGTTGAGGTCATCAGGTGAACATGGCCCTCGGAATTAACAAAGCAGGGCTCATAGTGGCCCAGAGAGACTGAGGTGGCGATCAGGGACCATGCATGGATCTGCCCCGTGTATGTGCTCTGGTTGTTAACCTGGTGTTTTTTAGTGGGATTCCTAACAGCAGGAATGGGTGTGCCTCTGACTCTTTCGCCTTCTCTTGGGACGCTTTTCTTCCTACTGAGTTGCTCATCTAGCCTTGATGTGACAGTTTGTGTCTAGTCTTATTGTATCTTATCCTGCCATGTTTGGCTGGTTTCCCTGGGAGGCCTCCTCCTTTCTAAAAGGAAGTGGAGGGGAGAGGGGGAGTGGAAGTGGTAGAAGTGGTAGGGGAAGTGGGGAAGGGAGGGACTGGGTAGAATGGAGGGAGGAGAAATGAGTCAGGATATATTGTAAAGGAGAAGAATAAATTTTTTAAAATGTACAGTAATTTTATCACTAAGAATAGAAATATCTAAATCTATATCTATATATCTATATCATATCTCTATATATCTATATATGTATATGTATGTATATGTATACATCTCTCTCTCTCTACACACACACACACACACACACACACAGACACACACATGGGTTCACAGGTGTAATTTCATTAAACTATGGCAAACTGTCCCCAGAAGCTTAAACCTTAGTGAATGAGAGTAATGTGCATGCAAACCTACAATCATAATATGGTATATTATGTGCTATGACAAAGTCAACATATAGGATGGGATTGCTGAAGTTGCATTTTAAATGGAGAGTATGAATTTGGTGAATTTAAGTAGAGAAAAGTCATTCAGATGGAGTTATAAAGGTAGAAGGGGGTACTCCATACATTCAGTAGGGGTGGAATATAGGGTATAGGGAAGAATGGTGTGGTTAGCTTGGTAAAGGCTCGGTGGATAGAACCAAACTAATGGAAACATCCTGCTGTTATGGTTTACATATGAAGAGTTGCTGCAGAGGGCTCATTTATTGAAGACTTGTTTCCTAGCAAAGAGTGCTATTTAAAGATGATTGGATCATTAAGGCTGTAATTCAGTCAATGAGTTAAATGACTGATGACTTCATGATTCCATGGTATTTTAGGTGGTGGCAATCATTTGGAGGAAGTAAGTTACTGGGTTTTGTGCCTTCAAAGGCAATATTTTGTCACTGGCTCCTTCCTGTATGTTTCTTTGGTTCCCGGACACCGTGAATTGTACAGCTTTGTATTCTTCCTCCATGATATACTGTCTTGGACAGAGTCAGCCAACTGTAGATGGAGACCTCTGACACCATGAGTCGCAACAAGTTTTTCTGCTTTTTTTCCCAAGTATTTTGTGTGAGAGAGAGATAGACAAACAGAGAGAGAGAGAGAGAGAGAGAGAGAGAGAGAGAGAGAGAGAGAGAGAGAGAGAGGCAGGCACTAATACACCTGCCTTTGGTCTTCATAATTCCTCATTTTGTTAGTAATTTGGGGTAGGGCAGTCACTTGGATGTCATTTCTTGTTTCTCTGATTCTGCCTGATGTGAGGCTGTTTGTAGAGATTCCTCTGTAGAGATTCCTTTAACTCTGCCAGCATGATCAGCGTAACATATTTGAGTTACATTTTGATTGACTGGTGGCCCATGCAGGATTTTTCTACTGTACCACATGGACACACCCTCCCAGGGAATAGGTGCCTCATGATTTGACCTGTATAATGAACCCATGGCCCCAAAACAAGGTCTCGAGATGATCTTCACAATCAAACTGGTGACTTATTGTAGTGGATCTGAAGTTACCTACGGGATACCAAAACCGTAGAGGAGGATTGTAGATGCACCCCTCCTGGGGTCAGAGTAACCTGTCATAATAGAACTGTCTATGCCTGGCTTTGTCAGATGGATATACCTGAATTTGTCCGATGGATATGCCTTGCAGAAATGAATGTACAGAAAACCATTAATAAGGAAGTTTTCTTTAGGTCTGACACCGGGGATTCGGCAGTAACGGCGAGTGAGAAGCTGGGTCCTCTCATTATTGCTGTCCGCTGAAGATAATGAGATACAAGCTAGGGAAAAATAATTCAGTCATCTGTGTATTTCTATCAGGAACAGATATTCCTCTAGGCTTTCTGACTTTTAAGATTTTATAAGTTAAATTTCACAAGAGAGGCCATCCTTCTCCCCGTCACTGACTGAGCTCTTGGTTGCAACGTCCTACTAGCTGCTAACATTTAGAAAGCACTGACTATCATTTAGGGCTTCATGCTAAGTGCCTTTCCTGAATCTGTGCACCCTGTGAAGCAGATATAGTTTATTATCCCCATGCTTTGAGACGGGAGGACGAAGGCTGGGAGGGCAGTGGTTTTCTTGTGCTCTATAGGCAGTTGTTTACATGTGTGTGTCTCAAGCCCACTTCGTCAGATTCCCAAGATGGCCCTGTACTCTGAACACTACCCTATTTTAGAAGGGGTTGGGATTTTTGCATTGGAAGTCTGAGTTTGAGTGATGATTGGTCAGATGATCATTTGCTATTCTACATGTAAACACTGTGGGCAACTTGAATGCAACTTAGTTGATCTCTGAGATATGTTGTTTTGTTAATTTTTTTAATAAAAAAACATATATATGGTAGCAGAAAACCATCTTTAGTGTTTGTTTGGGATGAGAGCTGAGGGTCACTCTGGATTCACTGGTCTCACTTTTTCATGGGGTTATCAATTGGTTTGAAAGTGGGAGGTTCATGCATACATAAGCAACAGGTACAGATGTTAGAAGAGGATATGAGAAATCAATTACATGCTGGTGGCTGAAAACTGTCAGCAAGAGGGAGTCAGAGAAGAGCTCAAAGCCTGTCCCAGGAGCATAATCTCATGTTCTTGTGTGTAAACTCTGCCCCATCCCACCTTCGCTCCCATGAATTTTCTGTTCAGTTAGCTCCACTTAAATCACACATTCCACCAGTCAGAAGGAACAAAGAATTCCCTTATTACCTGGGATTTCATTGGTCTCTGAAGCTTTAAGAACCTATAAAAAGCTGGGCAGTGGTGGTGCATGCCTTTAATCCCAGCAGTCAGGAGGCAGAGGCAGGGGGATCTCTGTGAGAGAGTTTAATGCAGTCTGGGGTTTCAGCCCAAGGAATGGCGATGCCCACATTTAGGGTGGATCATCCCATCTTCATGTAATCTAGATTATCTTTCACAGAGAAGCCTAGAGGCTTGTTTCCACGATGATTCTAAAGCCTGTTAAATTGACAATCAATATTAGCCATCATAGCAGCTCTGCCGAGGTTGCATCTGTATTAGATTACACGTGCAGATTCTGCTTCCTGGCAACCGGGGTCTTTCTTATCTTCTCATCACAAGAAACCCTGAAGGTACAGAAAGACAGTCTTATAGCATACCACCTTTGTATTTTAGGAACAGTATTATTCTGGGCACAGAATCTCACTAACCTTAAAATGAATATTCTCTGAATTAAGTAGATAAATAAAACAAAATTTAATTGCTTAATAAGGGAAAGTGAATTCTTCTTTATTATGCTTGACATTAATAAAAGCCGAAGTGTGGTGTTAAAAATGTTACTGCGTCAGTACTATTTACTTGCCCATTTTAAGTGGTATTGTAAAATCATTTTGATATACATGTGTTTTTTTTCCCCTTAAAGGTTAATACATTAAATCTACTACTTGATAGGGATAAGCTTGACTTACAGTGCTCTGGATTTTTATGATCAGAAAAATATAGTTTGGAGTCTGCAGGAAGATATTCTGATAATGACAGCCCGTACCTCTTGAGCTATGAGGGGAACACACATTGGTTGGAATTCTTTGAGATGATGGTGGTTTAACTCCCACTATTAAGTTTATGATGTCGTCTAGGGTTAGATCTCATTCATAATGGTGGTAGTAGCTCACATTTACAAGGCACTTTCATCCTGAAGGATCCCAGAGTGCCCGGAGCACATGCCTCCAGGAACAGCTATTCTCCTGTAATGCAGGCATCTCTTGAGAGAATGACACTGCTATCTGTAAGGTCACAGTAGCTTGGTAGCCACTAAGGACAGGGTGATAAGAACAATCTGTCAGGCCTGAATTTTGAAGCAATAGAATATATTTAGCCAAGTTGACTAGCATACCCATGTTAACATCCTTCAGAAGGTTTTAAGAAATCCTGTGATGATCATGAAATCAGGGCTTGACTTTTAAATGGCCCTAGATAAAAATTACTAGTGTCTCTTAAAATCAGATCAACTTAGAGTTTTTATTTTCTGAGTTAATAGTTATATTGTAATATAATTAAAAATACATGTGTATGTCACTTCCAGTACTCAAATGTTTATTGTAAATATTTAATATTGTGTGTGTGTGTGTGTGTGTGTGTGTGTGTGTGTGTGTGTGCGTGATCACTAGGAAACAATTGATAGGCAGGGAAGGATACCAGAGTGATTTTGAACCACCACCCCAAATTTCTCCCTCTGTATAGGCAAATGCAAATTAGAACTAGAAGCTTATTTTCCCTGATTAAAATAAAGGGAAGAGACTCTTCCTTTCTTCTCTCATAGAGTATTGGCTTTAGCAAGCATGTAATCTTAATTTTTTTCTCTGTCATTTTGAAATGGACCTAAATCTTTAAAAAAAATTAAATTAACCTTTAGTACTTGTATGATTCAACAATGTCTTTTCAAGGACCTTGGAACAATTTCTTTGAAAAATAATTACAAAGAAGGATAGTTGCTGTAGTGTCTGGATGATAGAAATGTAACTTCTGATGGTGCTTGGCTCCAAAGCTACTTTTTGTCATACAGATGAGAGAAATTTATTTTTCCTTTGAGTAAAGCCAACTGTGTTACACAAATGGTCACCCCAATTATCGAGTGGGCTTGGGATGAGCTTGTGTGACAAATGGTGCTGTCAAACCTTCTCACTCACTGGCTGGTTATTGTACATCTTGAGAACATGTATGGAATGGATGTGTCTGTTTGTCTGTGTCAGGGGGAGTTTTTGTTCTCTCTTTGCAATCTCTGAGTGGACTGCCTGTGTTGCATGTCACATTCTGGATCAATGCCTACACAGTAACAACACTTTTCCTTCTGTCTTATCAAGGTGGAGAAGTTTTATGGCTAGACAGGAGGTTTTATTTTGAAATCTATTTCCCCAAATAGATTTTGAAGCAAGAAATGTCAGTTCATGCCTATAATCCTAGCATTTAAGAGATGCTGGCTAGAAGAATAGGAGTTCAAGGTCAGCTTTGGCTACACAGTAAATTGAGGTAGGCCTGGACTACAGGAGACTCTGTCTCAACAAACAAACAAAGAGTCAAACAGCTTTCTTTTTGTGGCAATTGACAGTGGTGATTGACGACATTAATTGAAGCAGCCTAGGTGCTATGAGAACTGTGTCAGGGAAAGCAGGAGCAGAACTGTGCTGGGGACTCCAGTGTGTGTGTGTGTGTGGGGGGGGCTCCATTTTACAGGCTTCAGTATATTATTGCATTTCCTTTTCTGAGGAAACCTGTCTCAGATCAGTTTGATTTTTCTTACACATTTTTTAAAAGATACAAAGGAAGGTGTTTAAATAATAAAAAACAATACTATTCAATTTCTAAATTAAAAATATCATGTATAATAAATGACAAAAGAAATTCCTGGGTTTCACTTCTGAGTTCTTTTTGTCTCTTTCTCCTGTCAGTCGCCTTGGAACCTTAACACCTGTCTTGAATTCCTCATTCTCCCTCCCTTTTTTTATTGATCTTGAGGGAGCCTGGCCTAGGCAGCCAAGAAGATGGGGCAGAAGTGTCTATACCACTACCTTATGCAATTAATGTGTGTCGTAAGTAAGTCTCAAGGTATCTAGGTGAGATTCCTATTGGTCCTGTGTTGCAAATACTTGGTAAGAATAAGCATGTTTAATTGTATTTAAAATTATTCTTAAATATTGCAACACAAGTTTTCGAGTGATAGATTGAGGTCAGCAGACCCTCCTCCCCATCTTTAGGGCAAATAGCTTGGCTCTAGCAGCCCCAACAATCTAGGCTCAGCCATGGGTCCCAAGACAACAATAAAGAGATTGCGAAAAGCTGAGAGCATATTTAATACACAGTGAGAAAGAGGAACAGATAAAGGAGTCCAGTGACCACAAGCTCATCGTGAGGGTGCTGACATGAGCTTAGGTTTAAGGAGATGAAGAACTGAGTCAAAGAACAAGAAGCACACATAGTTACAGTGTGCTCAGTGTGATCCCATTGACCATTATCTCAGCCATGTCTTGCAAGGTTACTTAAGAAGTTGTAGCTGTTATGACTCAAGGGGACAATCTGGTTCTGATAAGATAATCTGCTCCAGGGTATAGTGTTGCCCCACAGGTAATTATCTTTATTTGGGAAGTGAGGGTCTGTCCTTCTAGCCTTTATTATTCCCATAATCCAGAGCTCCTGCAATTTCAAGCCATGACCCTGAGTGCCTCCAATCTTGAAGATGGACAAGACAACAAATATGCATCTACAGAGTCAGGCCAGTGTCTGACTCACAGTAGAGAGGACAGACACGCAAAGGAGGCA
Organism: Cricetomys ansorgei; assembly: GCA_026225945.1. NCBI lineage: Eukaryota > Metazoa > Chordata > Mammalia > Rodentia > Nesomyidae > Cricetomys > Cricetomys ansorgei. Next base: position 24,058,822 of record JAMJFZ010001131.1, on the reverse strand, counting down.
GACATGCCAAGCTTTAATGCTCTGTTTTGTTGTTCCATTGGCCCAATTGAGGAGCAAAAGCATTCTAAATGCGTGTTTTAATATTAAAGTTAGTATAAAATTTCTCAAATCCTTTTCCATTAATATCTAGGTCTCTAGCCAGTGGAGTCAGCGTCATCTGAAGTGGGACTTGGGTATTCGCATATGAAAACTTGCCTAAGTGATTCTCTTACGCATTTCTCTGATACATACTTTGGATTTTTTTTTTTAAAGAAAGTTATTAAGGTAAATCAGCTGTCTGTGGCTAGGTGTCAATCCCAGTTTACTTTTGCTATACATACCGTTTGTTGCTGCTAGTAGACATTTGCATGTGAAGGAAAAATATGAATTACAGGCCAGGGAGAGACCTCAGTCTATAAAGTACTTGCTTTGGAAGCAGGATGTCTGAGTTCCATTGCTAGAAACCATGTTAAAAAGCAAGCCAGGGGTGGGGTCCATGCTTATAATCTCATTGTTGGGAAGGTAGAGATAGACACATCCTTGAAGCTCACTGGATAGTCTAACCAGAGCGCCTCATGAACCCCAGGCCAGTGAGAGACCTTTTCTCAAAAACTCAGTGTGGATGGTGCTTGAGAAATGTCAATCAAACTGACCTCTGGTCCCCACATGCATATGCATCCCTCAACCAAGAACATGCACACATATATATATACAAAATTAAAAACATATGAATGAATTCTAAAGTTAGCTCAAGGTAATTAAGTGATTGTTCTGTCAAAACTGTGGGCGAATACATTCTGCTGCCAGGAGTCTGTGCTTCTGTGCAGTTTCTTTTGTTCGCCAGGAGATCTGAGCACTGCTCCTCACTATCTCTGTCTCCTTTTGCACCATGGGGGGCTAGGTGGTGTCCCCTCAGCACCAGACTGACAGCCCCAGAGGCTGACACTGATGTGATCTCCCTGGCCTCTCTTGTCTCCCTTCACCTGCTTCTCACTGTTTCCAGTGTGAGCCAGGAAACCACATTGCTTTGCAGTGAGTGTGGTAGCACAAGGCTAAGCATTTAAACGTTAAAAATGGAAATTTCTTGGTGAGCCAAGGAGAGAAATTTTAATTTTATTCATTGTTTACCTCCACTGCTACAGTGTGTCCCCGTCTCTCCCTGTTTTTTAAACACAGTAAATAGAGATTGAGAGGTGTGGATGCTATGGTTACAAAGTTCAATACATTGGACAGAAGCGAGAGATTTCATTTTCCAAACAGCAGCAGCAAACAACAACCTTACTTATTTTACAGAATAGAAAGGGAAGGCTGCCTAGTTGCAGAGATGGCTGTCACAGAGGGAGGCCTGGAAGACGCGGGCCTGGCTTTGCGTGACTTCTAACATGCTGGGAAAACATTATTCTGCAAAGTAAGTTTATCTCTGGCATTGACTGGATGGCCCAGGATCGCTCATTGCTCCCTGCCTCGAGACACACTAGTACAAGCCGTGCCATGACAATCACTACACTCTGCTGAGCTGCTGCGTGGTGTCAGGCACCACACGAAGAATTGCATGATGGATTTTAGGGGTGATGAAGGCTGTACCCATTCCAAGGGCTTGATGTTGAGGTGAGATACGATAAGGGAAGTGAGACGTTTAGCATAGTGTGTGACGCAAAGTGCTCGACAGGGTCAGAATCCGTGATTCTCTCATGGATGCTTTGAGAGGCACCGTGGTGTAGCACATGTGACAGGCACTGGCTCTGACCTTGGCTGCCCAGGTTAAAGCCTGGCTTTTCAATCACATGAATGTCTCTGGGCCTCAATTTACTGTGAAGTGAGAATGATAATTTTCTCTCTAGGATGAGACAGTTAGAAAGAAGAACTTTTTTTTTTTTTTTTAGAAACACTACTTTGTATGAACCACAATTCAAGTACTTGTCATTTTATACTGCATTGTATATTTGACTGCTGATCTTTAGAATCAGAAGGGGTATGTTTCACAGATGAGGCTGAGGTGACATGCTCAGACCAAGGGCTCAGAAACCACAGCTTGCACACTCCTATTTCCAAAGTGCCACGTTTCCCATAAGCAGGCATGCCGTTCACCAAGCGCTCGATGTTCCTGCATTCCATGTTTTCCTTTTGCCCCGTACTTGGTGCTTTGATTATCACCCAAAGAACGTTCCCTATTACCTGGCCCACAAGATTTTTGTTGTCCATCATAGGATTTGTTCAGGGCTGGGCCCAGGGTTTTGCTATTGTTATGGCTATTGTATTTAGAACCTGTTGTGTGGGCTCACCTCAGATAAATGTTAGAATTTTTATTGCTGAACAATAATGCATCACGTTGAGGAGGAAGATTGAAATGTATCTTTCTTACCTTAGTCGTTTATTTGCACACAGTTTCCCTACAAGCCTCCATGATTTGATCCAGGCTGGCCCCAAACTCAAGACACCCCTTAGTGCTGGTGTTACAGACATGCACCGCCACGCCCAGCTCTGCTTTTACTGTGTCAGTGCATTTTAATGACAGCCCTGCATTATTTAAAACCTTGCCTTACGATGGCAGAATTCCAGAGAAGGGTTGAGAGAACAGACGTCCTTCTTCTGTCAGCTCCTGTTGGATAAAGAGATTGATGAGGAGGTAGTCATAGATCGAGGACCAGTTAAGTTACAATGAACTCACGCGGCCAATGAGAAAATAGGAGAGTAATGTATCCACACATCCAAGTTGTTGGTGCCCTGAGAGCAGTTGCTGGAATCCCCCAGGCCTGACAGCTCTGACCTCAAGTAAACAGAGGGAAGTGAAGCTATATGTCTTTGGGATTTTTGACACTTCCTTGGTATGTAGAAATCCTGTGAAAGCTGATGCATTCAAGATGGAGTCACCTATTTTAAATTATGGCAAAACGGAGCTGGAAAAGAACATGAAGGGGAGGTTCTCGGGCATAATTTTCCTGATCACAGGAATTATCTCAAGAAAGTTTTCTAGCCTGCAATTTACTATATGAGTCATTCAAACACATGCTCACACAGGGCATTTACTGGCACCCATTTCACCAGCCAAATCCCCCCAAACAGCCTGCTGTGATGGACAGGTTTCACCTAGAAACTGTTCCTCCCCTCAAATCGGAGCTCTCAGGTCTTGGATAATGCTGTGGGTGCCAGAAAGCTTTTTTTTTTTTAAGACTCACATAGATTTTCTTTTTTCCAATAAAATCTTAACCTTTTCTCTGCTCCTTGGACATACGAGGGGATTTTGAGTATGACTCTTGGATTGGAATCCCATTCTTAGTTCATTCGCAAGTGAAATATTTTTTTGCACAGTGTATTGGTTGACTCTGACAGGCTACTTATTCAGCGGCTCCTCTCATCCTGCTACAGACCTGAAATGTGGGCACCAGAGGTCCAAGTCCTTTCTTTTTCTTAGTATCAGTTGGGTTTGCCTGTAGTCATTCTCTCAACACTCACGTGGGTGCCTCTTACGATCTGTGTGAATTCTAAGGTGTAAGCAAACATAACAGAAGCTAATGTTCTGCCCTTCCTCCCTGCCGGCCATTGGCCCATCCCTAGTCTCCTGCAGGACCTTCCTAGGCTAACCCTGCCTTTCACAGTGAGCAAACTGATGTAGGAATCTGACTTCTGACAGGATCTAGCCTGAGTATTGCTCAAGACATCATCATCTGAGTTTTTATGGTATTTTTTCCTCACCCCTCCCCTGAAAAATACAAACCACAAAACCTCTTCATTTTTATAATTCTTTGTCTTGAATAAAAGGTTTTCTAGAGGGATTGGCAACTCATCATAAACATAATGAGAATTACAGGGAAGAGAAGAGAGAGCGGCACTGGGCACCCTAGAAGTCAGGGAATAGAGACCAAGCAATGACAAGTGTGCATATATACATGTACAATTACTTACGAGTGCATATGTGGGCTCTGTGCATGCTGGTTCAATTAATCAACCAATCAATCAATCTATGGACGAGAGTTAGAGTTGATAGAGAAAAATCACGTGTGGGTATATGGAGTAGTTTTGCTTATACAGCATTTCTTAGTTCATGTTTTACAAGCTAAGTTTCCCTTGCTTCTGGTCACTCTGAGTTTGTAGGCATTGATGGTTTTCAGTTTCTGAAACATTGGTGTTTGTTAGAGTGTCCTTGGATCTTCCTGTTTTTGTTCCTGTTCTGTTGAGTCCTTGCAATACAGTTATGTTAGCGGAATGAAGTGCTCTACGTCTTTGATCCATTAATTAATTGATTAATTAAGATGGCGCATTGATTTTCTGTTAGTGTGGCCTTAGTCTTATTATGTAACTGGGTAGATTCACAATTCATAGGTTATAAAACAATGAGATTCTCTGCTTTCCATAAAATTGTCCCCTCCTCATTCCCATCCATGGCTCTGTTTGCCCTTCTGACTTAAGTTCATTCATATGAGATTTTATTTGCAGAATAAGACACAAGCTATCCATACATTTTATCTCCACCTCCAGCCATTTTCTTTGAACCTAAACGTCAACCTCATTTATCACTTACAAAGGTGTTTTGAATAGAAAGCGCATATATTATAGACGCCAACAAGGTGTCATTTGGCCACATCTGTGATGGAGCTCTTGTTAATGGTTCTATAGCTATATATTTGGAACAAAAAGAAAGAAAAATTTACTGGGAGTCATCTGTGGTGTCTCTCAGCATTTGCGCATCATAAAAATATCAGAGAAGGATGGTACAGCTTAGAGCAGAGTGAACCATCAGTGAGTGCTGCCGTATTAATGGACGGAAGGACAATGAAAATGATGTGTCTGAATGAGAAATAAATTGGTTCGCTTTGGTGGTGCATAAATTATATAAAGCCATTTGGACACAGTTGAATAAATTTTGTTTCATTGCATGATGCTTTCCCATTAGCTGAAAAGAGTGGTAGCATGTGAGAGGGGGAAGCAGTGCAGAAGGAAGTCAGAAATGTGTTGCTTAGATGAATAAGCAAGAGGCAAGGAAGCTGAGAAAGGAGACGGGGTGGAAGACAGTAGCGGGCTGCTGTGTTGTTCTGACTGTGCAGGTTTGCATTCACTATAATCCAGAAGTCTTGCTTTCTCCAGGTGTAGGTAGTGTTTTACTTTTGCATTGCTGAATAACAAATCATGCAAGCAGAGGCCAGTTTACAGTCTCACACCTTCTGTGAGTTAGGATGGGATACAAGACCAAACCGGGCCTTATAAAATGATTCAGTTAAGGTATTGGCCAGGGCATTGGGTTAGCTTAAGCCTAATCAGGGCACTGAGAAGTTTCTTATTGTAGCCAAGAGAATCAGGGTCATCATGTTTTTGCAGATCTTTGTTCCGAGGCTCATCACGGATACCAGAGGCTGTCTCTCATTCCTTCTTACCTTGATCCTCATCACAGGGCCTGTTAGCACATGACCATTGGCATCTATAAAGATGAGGCATATCAGAGACTCTGGCAAATCTATTACCAAGACTGAACTGGGCATAACATCACTTAGGAGTGGCATTCCATGAACTTTACCATCTTCTGTGACTAAGATCCAAGTTACAGGTCCGGCCCCCACTCAAGGGCAGAGGAATCTTAAGAGCATAAGAAAACTACCTGTCCTCCAAATTTAGTCAGGACATTTGGGTCATGTGGGGCGATGGAAATCAGCCCCATCCAGTGAGGAACTGTCTCCAGGTGTGTTTCTCCCTGCAGTCTACTAGGCATGAGAGGAGATCATGTCCTTCAGACATGTTGCTGTCGTATCTGACTTTCTCAGTGTCAATTGCTGTGTTTATCTTCAGAGATTTTGTTGGGTGAGAAAATAATAATGAACTAAAATCTGCCTTGGATCCCTTCCACCTATTGGAGATTTTCTTAACAGAAGGATAATAGGTGTTCTTTTGAATTATATCAAAGTGACTTTGGTGTGCCAGCATGTGGTGCAGTTCTTGCGCAGTTACTGAGAAGAACTGATCTACAAAGATCTCTTCAGATGTATCCATTGCTGCACTAGCTTACATCATTCGAAAGGCCACATATACATGCATATTAAAAGTAGAGGTAATTAGTTGCAATCAAAGACACTATATTCACCGACCCCAGAAATGAGGAGGCTTTTACTGAAAAGCTGTTTAGAGCTATTGATGATTTATAGTCGAGATGATGATTATTTCTCTACTTAAGGATCTGAGTGGCTTACGGCCCTCTGAGGGGCTGGCTCTAGAATGCCACCATTAGCTTTGTTTTGATGGCTTTCCTTTCATAGTAATTAATCTAATTTCTTTCTCCATCCTTAGTTGCCCCATCCCTGGTCATTTATTCTCCAAATTGCTTTTGGGCACTCCTTAATGCTTGCATTACCACATCTACAGACCTAATATGAATAGCATGCTCAGCCTTGAAAGCGAGCACTAATTGAATTTGCTTGCATTCACTGATCTTAATGGGGCTCTGGAGTGTTGTTCAGGGACAACTTTTATATGGACGACACCGACAAAAATTAACACGTTACATTTAGTAAATTAACAATTACTTAGCTCCATTATATCAGACCAGTCATGCACACTGACTAACACTGTATCTACAGAGCATGGCTTTCCTATAAGGTTTGGTGCTCTTTCTTTCCATGCAATACTATTTATAATCAACCCCATATTTTCCCCCCCAAATAAAATTAAAATATGTAAAATTAATATTAAGATAAAAAAATGCGACGACTGCTTTTTAGGTGACCACAGCTGTGCAATCTAGAGCCAACAAGTCCGGATCTAGACCCACCTCACTTCTGTTTACAGATCCACGGCAAATCATCGGCCAGACTCTGGACTTCGCATTTCTAGGTAGCAAATAGAGAGCATTATGGTAGTTTTTATACTGTCTGATGAGGAAAAGTGATTTCCAATACGGGACAGTGACAGGAACGCCGTATCAAGGTCTCTGTTTAAAAGCTGTGTGGCACTAGGTATATTCACCTCTCTGAACTTTGGAGTCTTAGCTTATAAAAATGGAAATAGAGCCTCACAGGTCTTTGGTGAGCAGCAAATAGGATATATGTGTTTAAACACTATCAACAACAAAGTGCTGTATAAATATATGGTGAGAGTATATTGTTATAATCATAATCATAGCTTGTCATCTGTAGTTCATCGTGAAGTCTGTATTTGATTTTTAGCTCTAAAAGCTAATATCCTTGGTCTTTGCTATTAGCATCCAAACGAGCTTTCTGAGGACCTGAGAGGTCAAAATTCTTTTCATAATGATACCAACATGTTATTTTTCATGTCACTTGTTCTCTAAAAAATGGAGTTTTCTAGAAGCTACATGGGTTGTGTTATTATGACAGACTGCACACAGAGGCAGATTTGAGGTTTTTCACACATTTCCATTAAAGCCACTCACTTGGTATGTCTTTGGGGACAATGATAATAATGAAAATCTGTCACTGAGCTGATGAGATGGCTCAGCGGTTAAAGCCCTTTTTCATTAAGCCTGACGGTCTAAGTTCAGGTTCCCAGAATGCACATAAAATCTGGATGCAGTAGCACACATATCTGTATTCCCATTGCTCCTACAGGAAGATAGTAAGTGGGTCCCTGGGATGTCATGGACTAGCTAGTTTGTTACAAGCAGTGGTAAATAAGAGAGTCTTTGTCTCAAACAAGGTGGGAAGCGAGGAATGACACCTTAGATTGTCTTTTGGTTTTTACATATGTTCTATGGCATATGTATGCTTTTACTCATGCATACAAACACACATGAACACACACAAACATCATAGATACATAACACAACACATATACACAAAATTAAAACATCTGCTCTTCACCTTAGCATGCAATGTGTTTCTTTGAAATGAATTACTATAATTTAATATTTCAGTTTAATTTCCAATATGGTGAGACTCATAGATATAACTCACCTAAATCAAAGATATTAGAAATAGTCGGTGTTTCTTAAGGTGAAAAAACCTTTCAGCAAAATGTCTGAGACCCTCTAGTGGAGATGGGGCTCCCTGGCTCTGATCCTGGGCTGTCTTCTGCTGCTTTCTAGGTAGGCTGTCTTCTTGTTATACTGTTGGCTCCTAGCTAAGTGCCAGCTTCTAATGTCCCTCTGACTCTCCTGTGCTTCAGGCCTGAGCTCCTGGGATGCAGGCTGACTTTACTTTTCTGATCTCACTCATTCTTGGTTTTCTTCCTTGGTGGTTCCTATGACCCAGAAAACTCTTCCAGCCTATTCAACACAGTAGACTTTTTGGCTTCGCTTGTGCTTTTCTATTCTGTGTCCAAAAGGTCTCTCACTAATTTGGAAGCTCCCCATAGTTTTGAATCTTGCTGGGGGACAGATCCCTGTTTAGAAACTGAAGGCTGTGGGTGCTGTCTTGACTTACTGGATTATAAGAACACAGAGACTGGACTAGCTCAAATGAATGCTGTAGTGTGTGTGTGTGTGTGTGTGTGTGTGTGTGTGTATGTGTGTGTATGTGTGTGTGTATGTGTGTGTGTGTGTGTACATTTGTTTGTCTCTGTCTCAAGTGTGTGTATGTATGACTCTTCTCTGCCTGTTTTTTGTGCTCTAGATTTCAATTATGCAAGCTCTGTGATTTCCATTCAGTATATTCCTTTTCTGTCTAAGTGAGCCATGGGTCATTTCTATTGCTTACAGTAAATAACAAACAGCTCTTGAATGAGCTCTGCACATCCCTCGACAATATCCTCAGCACTCTACAGACACAAGCTCAATTAGTATGCACAACAGTGTGTGAGAAAAATGCTACCACTGTCTCTTTGTTGTGCTCTCTATATAGTCTGGGCTAGTTTTAAGCTTGAGATCCTCGTGCCTCAGCTGTCTGAAGCTTAGGATTATAGGTATGTGCCACTCTGCCTAATTTATAACCCTATGCGATGTTCTCCAAATCATATGGTAAGTGGATATACTAGGATGTGGTCCCAGGAAGACTGGCTGGCAGCCCAAGCATTTCCTGTCTACTCAACCTCTGACATGTAAACATAGATGACTCAAAGATGTAAGTTTCTGCTTGGCAAGCAATAAGGTCTGGTGCCAAGAGAAATTGAAGTATTTTATTGATTTTTACTATGATCCTTTTGGTGTGTAGAAATATATCTTAATTTGCATATAAAATATAAGAACAACAGTAATTAATGATTGTGGATTGTAACTTTTCCTAAATTATAAAAAATGTTTCTAGTTGACTTTCACATGAATTATGAGAGTATATAGAATCTGACAAAGATTGTAACAGCCACTTTATCTATAATCTCTCCCTCTCTCTTTCTCTCTCTCTCTCTCCACATATTCAACACAGTTCACTGGTAGTTGAGCTCAGCATTACCACTGATTCACCAGTAGTAGGAATGAAGAATCCCAAAGCCTTAATATGATAGCCCTTTACTGGCTTTCCACTGTAACTCAGTATGATAAAGTCAATTGTTTCTTTACATGCATTTCACACACTTTTACTCACCAGAGGCTTAGCAGAAGATGTATGTGATATTGCCTATTGTATTTAAACTAAAAATTGAAATAAGGCAGTGGAATTAATTAAAAGGTAGAAAATAATAAAAAAGAAATAGATTTCAGGCCATTATCTTAGTTCCATGCACTGCACTGTGTAATTTCCAACCACATGCCTTCTCAGCAATTACATCATCACACAAGGTGGAATTGCATTGCAACGGCAATCCTGAAACCACAGTGGTGGCAATGTAATATTAATAACTCTGAGTGTGGATACAGAAAGCTAATGTCTATGGTTCAGCAAATGCTACAACTTGTACTTGGAGTTAACGTTTCATTTACTGTAAATTTACATGCTCATTAATATACTCCTTGTTCTCCAAAAACCTCAAAATCCCAGTCAAATGAAGACAAAACAGTGTCACAGACTCATGACACAGCAGACTCCTGATTCTGAGAGCAACAGAAGTGTGTTCAAGGAGTATGCTTTGTAGAGGTCTAGGGTGCTGGTTATGTAATTGGGCCATAGTAACCGCTTAGGTAACTCGGTGAGGAGGTGGCAGGAAAGGACGTGGATTCTCTTGTGGTGAAACAAGCTGGCTTGAATATAGGTAGAATACTGGTTTGCTTGCAGGTCTTCTGTTCCACATGAAGATGACAGCACAGCGTGTTTTCTTTTGAATGACAGAGAAACAGGACTTCTGTGCATTTCAGTTTTCATTATTATTTCCTGAATTATCAGAAGCTATTTGACAGCCTAAGACTCAGAGTCTGAACTTGAGGAGTGGCTGAAGGAAGGGCTTGAGGCAGAATATCACTCCAGGGAAAATGGGAGGGTTCAGTTTAGACTTTTGTGTCTGGTCCAGTTTTACCAGAGGGCCACTCTTTGATCACAACTGTGGTTAAGGCTGCATAATTCAGAGCCTTTCAAGAGATGCCTGTGAAATGCCCTCACTCTGCTCAGAAAACTGGGTCACGCATGGAAAAGAATTTCATAGGGGTATTTTTTTCTCTTTGTCAAGATGATGGAAAATTGGGGAAAATGCATGCAACTGTACAATTTCATACTGCAACTTGTGATTAATATAAAATAGCCATGTTTCTCTATTAGCTTCGGGGTATAATTTAGACCTCATATACAGCCTAGCAGAAACACTGTCATCTATTACACATATCTGCGTGTAAAACACACATATCTATGACTATCTGTAATAGTCATCTATTACACTGCCTTTCTCATTGTGGTTGGCCACTGCGTCCCACAATGTACATCCATAGATTGACCCCATGTCTTCCTTCTACTTCACAGTCTGATTTTATCTCTCACCTGGCAGCAGACACATCTTCAGAATTAAGATGGACAGAGAATTTTTTTTTTTTTGTCCACCTACCTTCCACCACTTTGTAAACTACCTTTGCATATTTGTGTATCTTTCAAAAGTATTTCTCTTGTTGACTAGAACTTGGGCTACGGCGGATGTGCCAGTGTAGATAAGAGGACATTGAGTTGGCTTCCTGGAGTAAAGAATCAGGCTGATAAATGGGACTATCAACACCTACAGGGCTGGGAATTGCTTTTGATTTGTCTTGTGTAGCTTGTTTACCTGAGTGTACCTTTTGTACCAACAGCACTGTTTGCAAAAAATACCCATATGAGGCACAACTACTTTTAAAATGCAGAAAGAAGGCATCGGACTAAGCTCCAGCATTTTGAAATGGAGCCACTGGTAACCCTAGAAGATCCATAATAATAAAAGGTATGAAACAGGAAAAAGTGTATGTCATGGGTTTAAGACCATTGATGCTTTAATTGTAAGACTCCATGGACCTTGACAAAGACATGTAATCAATGGCCATGAACAGAGACTGTAGTCTGAGTGACGGCTCAGAGTAAAGTGATGCAGTAAAACCTTGTAGCATTTGAGAAGAAGAAAAAGTAAAAACAAAACAGTAGACCAGTTCTCTCATGATCATCGTGGTATGCTTTGACAGTAGTTGCTGTTTGTTGTTGTTGGTAGGAACTATCCAAATGGTGGTAAAGGAATGCTTTGTGGAAAATTGTCAGTCAGCCTTACCTGCCTTGATACCAAGTACAGAGTGAGAAAGTATTTGGAAGTAGAGATCAAGAGGGAACAATCTGGTCTGGCAGGCATCAGTAGGAGCCATCAAAGGCATTGCTACTCATTAGTTTCACAAATACTGCCCTCGTCTGTTTTCTGTTGTTGTAACTGAATACCACAGATGGGATATTTATAAGGAGCAGAGTTAGTTATTTTGTAGTTCTGCTGTCTAGGGGCCAATATTAAGGTGCATAATCTGGTAAAATAAGTGGCTTTCCACTTCATCGTAAACTGTAGATGGTAACACATGATAAGTAAATTAATTAGTTTAATTTTTTGTAAATACTTTTGTCTCAGAGAATCACTAATGTGATCATGGGGACCTCGTTCTGAACTCATGTAATCTTAATTATTTTACTTTGTGGGATTTGACCCTACCTCCAAAACCATATATATCTGAGGATTAGGTTTCTAACACGTAATGATCTGGGGTCATAGTCAAACCGTCACAGTTTCTAATTGCCTATGACATTCCAAACACTTCTAGATGCCAGGGATATAGCATCAAAAGGGAACAATGAGAACACCCACTTTCCTCTTTTATAGGTTGCATTCCTTTGCCCTGGGCTGTCACTCAAGCCATGACCCCTGCTCAAGATCCGTTGGATTGCATGTCTTTGCCAAGACCCGAGGGGTCCTACAATCGAGGCATTAACTGTATTAAATCCATGACACAAACTTTTTATCATTTTATGACTTTTATTACCATGGGCCTTCTGGGTACCATTAGTTTTTATTTCAAAATGCTTTGACTTAGTCTGATTGCTTCTGCCTGTATTTCCAATAGTGGGTCATGGTAAACAGAACAAATAAATAGTCAATAAATTAAAAGGTAAGTACTAAGGAAAGAATACAGTGGGAGGAAAAGATAAAATAGGCAGACTGAGACTGTGACTATGCATAGGGTGCCTACAGGGCTTCTAAGTAAGAGGAGCAGATCGTTAGCAGAGTACCACATCATACGCATGCTCTCATGTTCTATAGTGGATAGAACATGAGACCACATTCAGTGATGGATTTTCTACTTTCTAGATCATTATCTTTAAGAAAACTGATAACTAAAGAAATCACCAAAACGAGAAACAAAACAAAACAAAAAGGTTTCAAACTGAAAGCTGGGTGGTGGAGGCAGAGGCAGGCGGATCTTCGTGAGTTCTAGGCCAGCCTGTCCACAGAGTGAGTTCTAGGACAGCCAGAGTTACAACAGAGAAACCCTGTCTCTTAAAAAAATAAAAGAGTTGAAAGCTGACGAAATCATGAAATCATGAGAAAGAAGGATTCTAAGGCCAGAGAGGAGGTGAATACAAGAGATGAAGAAAGAGAGAAAATCAAACTCCAAGTTTCAAGCTGATATTTTCCCAAGGGCAGAGCTATCAGATTCTTCAAGAAAGGAAGTAGGTTTAGAATGTTAGATTTCACATGTGTCAGGACGAGAAGATGTCACCTGTTCTGGACATGTTCCACTGTGCAAGACACTGCAGCATCTACAGCTCAACCTAGAGCAGATCAAAAGGACAGCCTGTGAGTTTCTTGTCATACGAGTCTCGCTTCATCAGCAATACCTTATCCCATGCTGGGTGTCTCATTTTAAGGAGATGATGAAAAACTGATAGGCATTCAGAAAAGCTGATCAATATGTCAAAAACAATGGGGTCGATTCCACAAGAGTGAAACTTGTTTGATTAAGTGAAAGAAATGGAGAGGCTTAAACTGCTGAGTAGTCATGGAGCTATCTTGCTGGGTATTTGTAGATATTTCAGAGTTGCTTATGTGGAAGATGGTTTCAGTCTATTTTCAGAAAACTGTCATCAGACAGGAGAGATTTATAGTATGTAGACATTAACCTGTATACCTGCGCATACTCTGGCAGATAGTCTCTAAAGATTGGCATGAAGGGACCTAGGAGACAGGCTATTACCAGATGTATTTTGTCAGTGATGGAATGGGCACTAGAGGAGCTATTCCAGAGGCAACAGAAGTCTCCACTACAGGGTTTGGGTTGAAGGTAATGTGACTTTGGTTAAGCCACATTTCAGAACAGATCTTCTTAACCCAGCAGTGCATGAGAGAATCACCCAGTCCCATACCTGATGCAGATGGTCTGGAAGGAGCCTGGTTGGGAGTTTCCAAGAAGCTCCTCAGATGATTCTTACATGCAGGCATTTAAGAACACCAATTAGAAAAGCCAGGTAAGGTAGCTCCTACTTGTAATTTCATCTCTCAGGAGACTGAGGCAAGAAGCTTGCCATGATTTTGAGGCAAGCTTGGGCTGGAGAATAAGGCCTTGTCTCAAAGAACAGGAAGAAGCAGAAGCAGAAGCAGAGGATGAGGAGGATGAGGAGGATGAGGAGGATAAGGATGAGGAGGAGGAGGAGGATAAGGATGAGGAGGAGGAGGAAGTCAGACCTTCTATAGCTGTATTATTGCTTTTATTTCTCAACATTCCATGAGGAATTTCTGGGCTATAACTAGTTCCACCTGTGTGCTATTTCCCCACCACTGCTGGTTTATGTACCTGTGTATATGATCATGTTCTCACATCTCAATCAGGGTTACAGGGATTAGTGGCCTTGGAGACCATTGAGGAGAGACCCTTCATCGTGGCTTTGGACTCCATCTCCCATTTCCCTGTTAACACTAGGAAAGTCAGTCTCAGCTTTATTACTCCTTAGGTCTCCCAGCAGAAGAACAGAATACCTTTGGCCCTTTGTGGAGACACGACAGTCTGACAGCCTTCAAAGAACAGAGCATCATATATTATTGTCTCCCTTAAGAGTTAATACAGCTGGGTTTGTCAAGCGCACCCCGTAGAGTCCACCCCTAAGGAAGTCTGATTTATCCAAAGATATGCTAAGGAGAGAGGAAGGATAATTATTTCCTTAATGAGATAATGTACTTACTCTTCCCAAAAGTCTCAGTAGAGGCTTTTGGTGCAGTATCTTGCAGAGCTTCCAAAATATGTGGCACTGGGGAGTCTGCTGGCTTTACTCAGAAAAGCATAACTTTACCCTTTCCTTCTTCCCTTTCTTTTCTACTTTTGGCTACTGGCCAAAGCTGAGCATGCATTCCTTGACAATCTGGGCTTTCTCACTCTTTCTCTGAAGTTCCCCATGATCACTTTTGCCACATGGCTGATGGCTGATTATGTAATATATGTTCACTTGCTTGCTGACTTCCACTATTGTACATACTTCTTGGCCAGCAATAAGAAGGTATGGACTCTTTTTCTTTTCATTAAATTGTGTGTGTGTGTGTGTGTGTGTGTGTGTGTGTGTATTCAGGGGTGATCATTTGTTATTGGAGGATAATCAATTTGTGGGCTCTGAAACTGAAAGAAAGTAAAGAGGGGTATGTGTGGAAGAGCTTGGAGGGAGGAAAAGGAAGGGAAGGGAAGAGGGAAATGATGCAATTTTATTATACTCTTGAAAAATAATTTTAAATAAAGGCATGACTTTCTCCCCTCTTCTCAATTTCCCTGCTCATGGCAGTGCCTGAGATTTACAGCCTGCCTACTCTGTTGTCTTTCTCTTAAATGCTAAGAAAATTGTTCTTAAGTTCCCTTACAAATATGTTTCTAAATTATCTTATTAACAAGACTAGGAACCCAAAAGGGAGAACCCCAAATTCTCCCCTAACACTAGGACAGTGGTCTTCACTAACTCTCATTCTTCAGGGTTTTGTTGTCACCTGACTGAAATGACAGTAGCATTTACTGCAGGAACTATGTCTGTCTCAAAATTTTAGCCATAGAGTAAAAAAAAAACAAAAAAAAAAACAAAAACAAAAACAAAAGCAAAAATAAAACTGGAATACATATTAAAATTTAGACTTATTTCTTATATTATTAGAAGGATTAGAACGAAAAGCAAAGCAAAATGCCGCTGGCCAGGTTCATCAAGGCTCGTTAGAGGCACGTAACTGATAGAATGAACATATACAAAGAAACACGCAAGGAAGACTTATTATATTGGCTCACACAATGTGGACTGGGTATTCCAACAGTGACTGTGTGCATTCTGGGGAGTCAGAACCAGTAAGAATCCAGTAAGGTGGACAGACAAAAAAAGTACTGCTTCCCCCCTCAGATCTCATTCCATCTAGGAAGCTTCTGGAAGGTGCTGCCCACTCTGCGGGGAAGGTCTTTCCTTCTTAGTTAATGTTTCACCACTATATATTGGGCATTTAAGTTGAATAAAGATTTGTAGATGGGAAATGGGAGAACTTGTTGGGATTTGATGCATATCACAAGTATATACGTATACACACATCTACACAGAGACACTAGAATACACATATACACATATATACATATATGTATACACGCATATTATTGCACCCAGACACATTCACACATACATACACGCACACGCACACACACACACACACACACACACACACACACACACACACATACTCTCTTTCTCCTGTTTTTCTTTCTCTGGAGAACCTAAATAACATAGAATTTTATCACGTCTAGGTCTTTTGAATTTTCCCATAAATTTTTGGGTTATCAGATCTTTATTTTCAAATAGCCCACAGGATTTTAAAATTTACTCTACAGGTAGTTTAGGATTGAGTGGGTGTCCTGACAATTTTGCAATCCCTATTCCCTGATCACGGTTAGGTCTTCCTTTACTGAGGTCACCATATTTTCCTACGCTTTGCATTTATTTAATATGCTCCCAGTCTGTTCAGTTCCTCCTCTCACATCCCTAGCAACAAACATAGGTTGATTTTTTTCTCATCCAGATTCTTTTCCTTTGATGTTCTAAGGCTTTTATCACCACCAATCAAACAATGCAAATATATGAATGAACTATCACACATGAGCTATACCACCTAAGGACATGATGTCGAAATACCTAGTCAGCGACCTGAGTGAACACACCGAGAGTTCTCTTGCTGTTTATTGCACACTCATTTCTTGCCTGAGTTTTGGACTGTGACTTCAAAGTCTTTGTAGCAGCACCCTTCTCAACAGTGACTCTGCAGTGGCCCTGGCTATTGCCACTGCAAACAAGCAATTATCAGTGTCCTTTGCTTTTTTTATACCATAAAATACAAAGGGAAAGAGGCATCTTTAGGGAGGAGGAGAGAGGGGAATAGATACACAGGAGGGGTGAGGATAAAATAACAATAAGGATGTCTGAAAAAGCATAAGAAATAATAGAGTTAACTATCTACTTAAAAATCTATAACGCATGTACTTCTGTGTATAATATCCATATATAGTTTTAATGAACCTTTCTCATCTGGGCTGACAATGCTGCCCCCCAAGAGCCAAAGATCATCTAACAAAAACCCTGATACCAGACATAAGAAGGCTTCTTTTGAGTTGTTGGCCAGGGCTGTACAACAGACTCCCAAAACATACTGTCTATTTCTACTGCCCTTGGTTGGCACTCTGAGGTGGAGGTTAAGTCCCTACTGCCTCTGGAGACACCGTGAAACAGGGCCCAGAGACCCCTGTGCTGGAACTGATCTGAACGACTCCTCCCTGAGGCCTAACTTTCAGTATACAGTATACATGCAAGCTTACAGAAGAGGGGGACAACCAACAGTCCGACAGAGCTATGATGTCTGTGAACCACATAAACTACCAGCATGAAATGATAACCTTTAGGGGTAAAATAGGTATGAACACCTGGGCAGTAACCAGCAAATCTCTCATTGGATTCAGGGCCTGATCAACAAGAAGGGGACCATGCCACTGGAAATCTGGCTAATTGATCAATGCTAGTGAAGTCATGGATATGGGAGGAGAACCTAAACCACTACTTTATTAAATCAACATTTGTCCTATACCTAAAGATAAGTATAGTCTTCACTCCTCAATCAAAATGCTGGCTTCCGGAGCCCTGTATCAACGGATACATCTACAAAACACTTCTGCAGTTAAGGTTTAGGGAACGCTGTGGAAGAAAGAGCAGAAAGATTGTAAGAGCCAGAAGATCAGATATTTTTTTTTATGTGAGATGTATCTCCCAGTAGTGTCAGAACCTGTACCCATAAAGTCTCATCTGCATGACTGCCCAGACATGAGCTGAACAAACACAACACCAGTAGACGTGTTAAAGAGGATGTGGGAAAATCTCAACTGTAGGCAAAGAACTAGAGTCAACTAAGAAATAATAAGAGTGGGAGAAATAATCTTCCCCAGGGAAGAACACACTACTTGGTTATCCAATACCAAATGGTCAGTCCTGAAAATAGACATATGAGTAGCATTATACAGACCAAGCAGGTTATATTTAGGAATATATATAAGCAATAACAATTAATTTAAAAAGAAGGTATGAATTTAAAAAGAGAACAAGGAGGGGTATATCATTTGAAGGGAGGAAAGGGAAAGGAGAAATGCTATAATTATGCTATAATGTAATTGTATTTTATTAAATTATATTAAACATTGTAATTATATTATGATCTTTAAAAGGTTAAAAAGGTATCATTAAAAAACATCCAAACTTTTTCCTCTACCTTCGTTTAAAAGAGTTGAGGATTGTACCTTGGCACCTTAACTTTTCTATTTTTTATTCAAGGGAAATCTTGCTTCAACTGATTATAGGCAAATTAGCTGATGGGGCTCTCCACCTGTGCATCTTCAGAACTGCTCCATAGAAAGAGGCAGTTTCTTTCCCAGCATCAGGTTTATTGCTTTTTAAATGTAAGTTTATTAAGTGGTAATGGGCCTATAGATTGGTTTAGCTGCTGATTCTTACTGGGTTCATAAAACAAGCTCACAGGCTTCTCAAGCACAAATGTTTGCTGTTTTAATACATGGCTAGGTTGGGTAAGTTTTAATGCTGCCAGAATTTCAAGGCTTAGAGATGGTTAGCCAGTATAAAACTCTGACAGAAGAATTTTGAAGAAATGTTTTAAAATTTTGGTGGTTTTTTGTCGTGTTTGTGACTCAGAATTTTTAAATAAAATCCAAGCACACCTTTGCATTTGGGAAGAAACTGTAGTTTTTCTGTGTGGAACACTTGTCATGATTTGGGCTGGCACAAGACCAGTGTTGACAGAATGCTCCGTCACGGGCTGGACAGCCCGTGCTCCGCCTTGTGGAATTGGGCTGCTTAAGCTAAAGTAACAGGGTCTGTGGGATTTGCAAGAACAGATGGAGTTTTTATATTTTGTCCTGATAGGAGATGATGGTGGATTCTGTCTGAGGTGATTTAGGGATTTTTGGAAATGTACATTATTCAAAAATCATCTAAAGGAACGTTAGGGCTAAGAAAAAGATGGAAGTCAGAACCGATGGGTGGGAAGAGGGAGACTTACTGTAAAAACTAAACAACGTTTGCAATCTCTAAGAAGGATTTTTAGAAACTCTAAAATCTCTGAGAAGAATTTTTAGAGGTGTTTAGGTGTTTGAATAATCTCAATTGCATTTGTCCCTAGTGTAGCTATTTTGGCAAACAATAATTAACAACAACAAACTGGAAGCTTCAGACTAGAATTTAGTATTTAAATTATTTTTTACAGAGAGCCTGCAGGTTCCATGTCTGCTGCTTCAGTCTCTGTGAACCCATGAGAGTGCCAGCCAGCTGACACTGTGGGGTTTGTTCTCCTGGTGTCCTCGACCCCTCTGGTCCCTGCAATCCCTTTGCCCCAAGCTCTGCATGATGTTTGGTTCTGAACCTCTGTATATGCTCCCATCAGCTGCCAGAGGAAGCCTCTCTCATGAAGATTGGACTAAATATCAATCTATGAGTAGAGCATGACACCATTAGAAATCATCTTTGGGCTATCCAGCCTCTAGATCCTGGCCTGACCTGCAGTATCAGGCAGGGGCTCCCTCCTTTGGCATGGGGTTCTGCCCTAGAATTTCTAATATACAGAAAGTTTATTCTCTCTTTTCTTTCCTTCGTTTTTCTTCTTTATAAATGATTTTTTGATCAACTTGAAGAAATGATCTCGGTTTGTGTATTGTTGTGTGTTCTTTGCTTTGCAAAATAACTGGAGTGTGATAGCGCAGAGTCCCTCCTCTGCCTTGCAAGCGGGTGAGCTGCTGCAGTTTGAGAGAACTAGAGTGTGTTGCTCTGTAGCTGGCAGAGGAAAAGGGCCTATGCCAAAATGTTCTGCTGGAACCAGACCGACATGGTGAGAGCTGTCTTGGTCAGTGAGTTTTACATTTGTTTTTCAACAAAGTCATTGTAAAAATAGGGTGGCTCTAAGGTGACCATTATAAGTGGACCTTTTAACATTTATATTCCCACTTGAATAGCATAAAATATTTCTCTGTGATAAATATTCAGGGACAAGTTTCTCTAGGGAATCTCTTTCAACCACTTCTATATTTGGAATCTGTAAACCATTGTTAGGCTTCAATAGTCACTAGAAGGGTTGAGAAATCCTTCATATCAAGTTTCAGATTTCTTTTTCAGCAGTTAAAGGACTCAGATCAATATCAACATGCAAAATGTGTGTGTTCAGGAGTAGGCCAGTGTGGGCTTGTGGATGTCCTACTCAATGGAGCTGCACAGAATTTGCTTAAGTCTCCTAGCAATGTCATGTAAAAATTTGTGTGAAGTATGACAACAGATAACCTTACTAGACCCTTATAGCCAGGTTTTTTACTGGAGAGAACCACATAGGCATGAGGTGCCTATGTGACTGACCTTAGCTACTTGAAATGTCTAACTATCACCCCAGCCTCCTTCCTACCCAGAGGTCAAAGCCATATGGACAGTCTGGAAAGATTGCCGTCTTCTGTTAAGTTACACCCATTGTATCAGCTGCCCGGTTAAACTGATACAGGGTGGCATAAGGCCTCAGGAATTCAGACAGTGCTATAAGGCAAGATACTCCAAAGGATCAGAGGTTTATTCCCTACACAGACCAAGAACCAGTCCTCCCAAACACCAACATTTCTTACATTTCTTAGAATGTGCAGGCTCTGAGCAAACCACAGCCTGATGAACTAACCTCTTACTGTATAATTTCCAACCTGAAATTTCTGAGAAGCTAGTGTCACACACTAACCTAAAACAAACACAGTAGAATGAAACTTCCAGCAAGATTAAGGTTAGGGTTAGGACCACTGTCTAGTTATAACTCCCTTCTCTATACCCCACAATATCTTTCCTTCTCATCTTTCCTCAATCTTCCTTCAAATCAAGCTTATCTTTCTTTCTAGTCTTCTCAGAAAAATTGAACCAATGGTTGCTTTATTTTAACTATAACCAATCCACAATAAGAGACAAATAGTTTTACCCATATTTTTTCCAGTGTTAAGATGTGGTAAGTATAATGTAAATAATCGATCTCCAAACATGTTCTCTGCATGGAAAGGTGCTACGTGTCTGTAAGAGAAGAATGAGACTGCAGGCACATAGTTAATGTGACTGCAGGGCACATAGTTAAAGATTTCTGGATGCTTAGATAGCTTCCACATTTTTTTTTAGCAGCTCCCAATGTAGCAATATATAATGAAAGTTTTCACTTATTGTGCAAGAGGAAAATTGCAACTTTGCCAAGCAGTTCTCCCAAATGAAACAACTCACCAAGTTGAGAAGGGTAGAAATGAGCTGGAGGCATAAAGACAGTGTTCTGCTGTCTTTCCAAGTAGGAAAACAAGGTGGAGTATTTTTTCTGGGTTTGTGTAGCAGACATTGTTCACTGGAACGAGAAGAGGTGCTATTGACTCACTGGCAAAGCAGGTGCTTTACAAGCCAGACGCTGGAGATCATTCCAGACCCGTAGCTTAGAAAAGAGAACAAACAGAAGAAAATTTGTGTCTATTTTACAGCAGTGGAAGTCAGGTTATTTGGAAGGGGGTATTATTTACAGATAAACCTTAACTAACGTCTCATTGGCCTTTGCTTCTGGGAACTGTTGGGCTACCATTGCCTTGGCTGCTATGGAGATCTGGCTTTCAAACTAAAAGTTAGGCTCCATTTACCAGGAACAATGTAAATTTAATGAAACAATCCCCAGCTGATTTAAAACACTCAGAAGAGTTTAAATCTTAGCCTCCCTTTATGCTTTTCATCTCCAGTAGGAAACCCATGTAATTCTTAGGATAACGTCAAGAACAACGAGGAGGGGAGAGGAAGGAGAATGATGTAGAAGAGAAAACAGAGGTCGATATTGTGGTGCTGCTCTTTGATTCCAAGAGTCTAGAACTTAGTTCTTCCAGGGCTGAGGTAACAAAATGTCACCGTGTTACTGACAAGGACTCAAATGAGGACTCAGAGATGCATGAGTAGTTACATGTGTCACAGGAGGCTCTGTGGTTGTTGATACTGCACTGAAAAAAAAAAAAGCCAATCCTAGCATATGGCAGGGGATTGCCCAAGCCAGTGGTTCTCAGCATTCCTAATGCTGTGACCCTTTAATATTGTTCCTCATGTTATGGTGACCCCCCAACCATAAAATTATTTTTGTTGCTACTTCATAACTTTTGCTACTGTAATTTTGCTCCTGTTATGAATCGTAATGTAAATATCTGATATGCAGGATGGTCTTAGGCGACCCCTGTGAAAGGGTAATTTGACCTCCAAAGGGGTCATGACACACAGGTTGGGAAATGCTGGCCTAAGCCCTTGCAGTCATTGCAATGTGTGGCCCTGAAACCTTTCTATAGGAGAATCCTCCTTCACATTCGCGGTTACTTTTGTGGAGGTCCATGGACAGCAGAATCCCCATAGGTTAAGTACAGTTGAATGTCCCATTGCCAAAACTGTCGCTTTACCTGTGAGGCAATGGTACTTTACTATGATACCTGTGTCCAACATTATGGGCAATGTAATGGAAGGCTAACCATCAAACGTTGCGTTATGGTCTCATTCCCAGATGGGCCTGTTTTCTTTCTGTACTTGCAAGTGGAACTGAAGTTATTTGATGGGTGAACGTTTTCAGTGTCTTAAAAGAATCGTGTCCAAACCTGATACATGCACTTCCTAAATTTATGAGAGTTTGGCTTATTTCTCTAGGCAGGATTTATGTATTATTGGTTGTATGTGAATCCCTTATATACCAGTGAAACAATTTCGTATTTATGTAAAAGGATTTCAATATATTTGGAGGTTAAGTGCTGCTCTAAATTTTCTTTTGCCTTTTTCCAGAAAGACACTATCCTTGTGTGGGCATGGCATTCAGTGTTTGGGTGGAGTACTCTTCATGAGTAGACAAGGCTGCTCTAAGAGTCAAGTTTTTTTTAGTTGACAACTCCCATTCTATGTATGTGATATATCTCTTGGAGTTGTTGGTCAGAGGTCCCCCAAACAATATAGGCTACTACCATTGCTCTGTTCTCTTACCAGAACTAGATGGTAGACTCTATTGCTGAAGAAACTTCATATTCTGGTTGTGGGACACAGAGAAAATAAGCTGGAATTGAGTTGTCAGCTTCACCTTCTGCAATTTATGTTCCTAGTGCTGGAAGATGCTATGCAGACATCTGTGGGAAAATATCAACCAATGGTCTTAACAAGCTGTAGATTTTATGTGCTGTATTTGACATACATAGTAGAATATGCCCATGCAATTGGCATGACTGTTTGGTGGTGTTGGGGTAACCAACTGCTTTCAGATTGGGTTTGAGACCTGCTTCAACAGAAGAGAATCCATGCCTAGTACTATAAACATGATAAAAAGCCTGTGGCTTGCAAGGTCCCAGGCCCTATGAAGGACTGACTATACCTCTGTTGTTTTGTTAAATGAATATGTGTCAAGCTGCCTTCTAAATTCTTTTTGTTTCTACTTGTAGACTGGTGCTACTCTCAGTGTTGATCAGAGAATATTTTTTATAGTATGCAACACCTAATGCAGAGACTCTTAACTGGCCAGACAGTTGAGAATAAGAAACTGTTGAGTGCTTAACTCTAAATAACATCTACATTACCCCTTCCAAGGTCCAGGGAATTTCCCTGCAGAAGAGGGGCTAGAAAGACTGTAATGCCCGGAGGATGCGAAGGAGCACTTAGAAATGCTGTCTTCTGGATACAACATAGTTATTGCAATCATGCGCACATAGACGACAGCTGTGTCCACCTGTACACTCCCCTGTGTAGGGAATGAATGAATGTGAGCACAATCATGTGAAGACTCTCAGTGCCTCAGCCTCATGAAAGTGGCAAAACCTGTTCGGAATAAGTGTCAGGGGGTTGGAAAAGCCTTCCTTGAGTCAGAGTGTGAATGTTGACAGTACATGCAGAAAATGTCCATGGTAGCTTCTTCTTCCTGGATGTTACAGCCTGAAGACTCCTTTCCTACAGAGCGTGCTCCTACTGGGATTAACTGAACTTGTCTCCTTCATTCAGCTGTATGTAGTAACCCTGCCTCCTTGTTGAGCTGTACATAATAAATATGCTGAGCTTTTGGGGGTAGGGTGGTAGGGTAGGGTCCTCTATCAGAGAACCTAGGTCTACCAATCCCAGATTTCCTGTATCTATATGTATGCCCCTTCTTTCCTTGTAACTCATAGAGTTCTGGGACCCGAGCTGTGCAAGGATGTGGCAACTCTCCACTCCTCCCAAAAAAACAGCCATGAAAGTAGGAAGGGAACTAGTTAGGAAAAAAGATGGGTATCAGTGGGAGGGGGATAAGAGGACGTTTGGAGTGACCTTTGGAGTGATCACAATACTCTCTATATATGTATAAAATTGTCAAAAGTGCACTAAAATACACAGCGGTGATGCTGTCACAGTCCTATGAATGTCCTGCACTAAAGCCACTGAATTGTGTGAATGGGGAAATTGATATGCGGTATGAATTATTTATCAATAAAGATTTTATTTTAAAAATGATTAAGCCCACATTGCATAGTAAAATAGAGAAATGGAATATTATTTTTTTACTTACATTTTTTAGACTGTCAGAGCCAGCCAAGACAGTTCTATAGCATTAAGCTATATTCACAGCCTCAATAAAATCTCCCAAGATTCCCATAAGTGGACAAAGCTTATCTAAAGTTGTCATATAATTAAAAGTACCATAATGGGATCTTGAAACCAGTAATAATAATGGTCTGGTTTTACTAGTCTCCTCTCTTCTCCTTGAACCCAAACTTCCATTGCAATGGCCAACATGCTCTAATTTCCACGTGTTAGCTCTGCTGTGTATATGTGTATCATGTGGAATTGAAAAACAATTTATAGTTTAAATAGAATATTTTGTAGGGCACACAGTAAGAAGACTTATAGTAACATTATTTGATGTTAGGCTATCCAAACAGAAGTTATTCCATAGTAAGGTCTATGCCACAGAGAGTGGCACAAGACCAGTAAATTTCAGCATGTTAAGGAATGGCTACATGGCTCTGATGTGAGAGTTCAGAGCCAGGATTCAGCCTGGGGATCAAGGACACTTAGGGGTGGGTGTGTGTGATAGGAAAGAGAAGGACATGTGAATTTCAACCAACTTCACATATAGGACCAGGTTGAACTGGCGTGACAATCACTCTGAAGTGACTCTCACTCTAACCCCCAAAATTCTAATGAGTGGTACCCTGGAGACCTTCCATGGGTACTAGCCCACTAGTACAGCTTCCATGATGCCCAGTTGTGCTATCACAGGATTAAGACATCAGGTAAAGTGTAATTTTTATAGAACTTTCCCATTTTTTAAAGCGAACTTATTCTAAATATCACCTGTGGCTTCATATTTCAGCTTTCCTGATGTTCATTTACATTTATTTGAGAGCTGGATAATTGATTTGGCTCAAAGGTACTTCTTTTGACTGAACTTTTTGAAGTGTTTGAAAGTACCAAGTTGTATGCCCTGGATTTCCTAAGAGAAAGGCAACACTTTTTGTTCTTTGTGGTCCAAACAGGGATCTGGGTCAAGGGAAGTTCCTCTGTCTTAACACAACTCGAGATCACTTGTCCTTACCATACCAGCTAGTAGGAAGGATCATAGAATTAGGACCGTAGAATTCCTCTTAAGTATGTGAAGCAGAAAAGTCACATACCACTCCCTGCTCATATCTGCCTGGGAGAGTAGTTATATTGACTGTCTGTTCTGCAAGGGAGTGAACACAGTTCAGTTCCATGGCTGGAGAGATGGTAAGGTAAAGTGTGCTTACTGTTCCTGCAGAGGACCCAGATTCAGTTTGCAAGCACCCACACTGGGTAGCTCGCAAATGTCTGAAACTCCAGCTCCAGACTCCTCTTCTGGCCTCCAGAGGCATGTGCACTCACATACACATACCCCACCGACACACACATACACATGCACATAATTAAAAATAAAGTAAGTGGAGCTCAGTATTCTATCACCACAGAAGAAAATGAATAGGTACTGGAGGATACCTAACAGTTTATGCAACAGACATTTATATATCCTTCGAATCTGTGAAAGAATTAGAACATAGAAACTCCTTTGAAGCTAAATTTAGTGTCCTCTTGTCGTAACTCATTTTCGGTTTTTTCATGTTTATTCATTACTCTGGGCTGGTTTCTGGGCTCCGTTTAGACTTCTAGTGGTCTATCCTACTTTAATATTTTAAGCCATCCTAAATCCTCTCAGGAAATAGCTGAGATATAAATAATATGTTGACTAACAAAAATGCAGCAAGATACTTACTCCAAGAACAGCTATTATAAGAAGACTAAAAATTTAACGGTGTTTGATAAATTCAATTTTGTAAGTTGTAAGAAGTGTGTTTAGATTTTCGGAGGACGTTCTATATGACCTATATCCATGGGTCAGGCAGACGGTGGGTGGCAAACAATTCAGGCAACGTAGTGATATGGAATGGATTGACTCTGCATCTGAAAGGCAAAGCTGTCTGTCAATATTTAGTAAACTTTGCTCGTAACTATGAGAGTTCCTCTGTCTTCTTGTGCTGCTAAATAGTGTACTTTTGAGTATAGAAGTAAGTTTTTCATATGTTAGCAATCACCATTACTATATAAAAAGGACTATGAAATTTTAGCTCTGAGTATCTCTTCAGCACTCTGCTGTTCTCTATGGGAGCTACTTTGCTTTTTATCCTTTTTAAAAAAACAATTTTCTTCTTTCATATAATACATATCAACACCTCTCTTACCCTCCCTCCATTCCTCCCAGCACCCCCATCTTCCCTCTCCTATTACATACTCTTTCTCCCACCCATTCACCCCCCTTGCTTCCCCTAGAAGAGAGCAGTCCTCCTAGGGTCACTGCTCAAACAGGACACAGCAAATGGGACGAGGCCAGGCACCAGTCCCCACATAGAGGGTGGACCAGGCAACCCAGCAGGAGGAAATGAGTCTCAAGGGCAGGCAAAAGCATCATAGAACACCCACATACACTCTAGCCTGCAGATTCTCTGCAAGAGCCCTAAACCAGACAATACATGGCATATCGAGGAGACCATGCAGGTTCTTTGCCGCTTCAAGATCCGAGGGACCCCAAGAGTGCTGGCCCATTGACTCTGTGGGGCTTGTTCTCCTGATATCATTGACTCCTCTGGTCCCCGAAATCCCTCTTCCCCCTCTTCTGTAAGTTTTCCAAAGCTCTGCATGATGTTTGGCTCCAGGCCTCTGCATCTGTTCCCATAAGCTTCCAGCAGAAGCCTCATCGTTGGAGACTGGGCTAGGTACTGATCTATGAGTAGAACAGGATATCATTAGAAATCGTCTCCCGGCTGCTATCTAGTCTCTAGTTCCTGGCCTACCCTGCAGAATCAGACATGGGTTTTCTCCTTTGGCATGGGGTTCTGCCCTTCCATTGTCCCAGTAGGTCCCGGAGGGAATATGGGTTATAGGTCAAAGGTTTTGTGGGTGGGGTGATATCCCAGTTCTCCCACTGGGAGCACTGTCTGTTACAGGAAATTACAGAAATTGCTTGTTCAGGCTCCCCATTTCCCATTGCTAGAGGACCTCTCCAAGGTCTCCATAATGGACGCCAGGGGGTTTCCACTGTACTTGGTCTCCAGATTCCCACCCCCCTCCAGTAATGTTCTCCAATTCCAGTTGTCTCATCATATATTTTTTCTCTCCATCCCTCTCCCCACACCTGTTCTCTTTTCTTCCCATTCCTACCCTCCCCCAGCCCACCTGCACCGTCTGTTCCATTGCCCCTTTACCAGGGAGATCACTGTGTCCCCACTAGGGCCCTCCTTGTTGCTTAATTTCTCTAGGTCAGTGGATGCAGCACCTCTGTCCTTTGCATAACAGTTAATAACCACATATAAGTGAGTACGTGCCAAGTTTGTCTTTCTGGGACTGGGTTACCTCACTCAGAATGATTTTTTTTTCTAGTTACATCCATTTGCCTGCAAAATTCATGTAGTCATTTTTTTAATAGCGGAATAGTACTCCATTGTGTAAATGTACCACAATTTCTTTATCCATTCTTCAGTTGAGGGATATCTAGGTTGTTTCCATTTTCTGGCTATTATGAAAAAAGCTGCTATGAACATAGTTGAACAAATGTCTTTCTGGTAGGATGGGATGTTGGAATGTCTTTTGGGTATGTGCCCAGGAATGGAATGACTGGGTCTTGAGGTAGGTTGAGTTTCAATTTCCCGAGGAGTCGCCATATTGATTTCTATAATGACTGTACAAGTTTGTACTCTCACCAGCAATGAAGGAGTGTTCCCCTGGCTCCACAACCTTGCCAGCACGAGCTGTCATTGTGTTTTTGATCTTAGCCATTCTGATGGGTGTAAGATGGACTCTCAGCGTAGTTTTGATTTACATTTCTCTGAGAGCTAAGGATGTTGAACATTTCTTTAAGTGTTTCTCAGTCGTTCAATATTGCTCTTTTGAGAATTCTTTGTTTAGAGCTGTACCCCATTTTTTAATTGGATTATTTGATTTGTTGATATCTAGTTTCCTGAGTTCTTTATGTGTTTTAGATATTAAAGATCTTTTAGTCTTATAATCCTGAGAGCTGCAATATTCTATACTATAAAGCATTTTTCATTTTCAGTGCTTGGCATAGAAGGGTTCTTAGTCAATAATACAGACTGAGTGAATAATCATAGAATGCCTTAATACTGAACTGAAATTTGTAACAGACATTAGAAGTTCCAGAAATATGCAGACATTTTTATTTGATGCTTCTATTTCTTATATACATTAAGAGAAGGAAAAACTGCATCTCTAATTTGATGGAGAGATTGGCAGTAAAATTGTTTATTTCATTCTTTTGAAATGGCAGTAGTAATTACACACATTTATGGGCTGCAGGGTCATAATTCAATACATGGATATAATATACCAAATCAGGACACTAGCATTTAGCTGTCCTTAGGCATCCATTTCTTTGTGTAAAACTATTTAACAGCTCTTTCTGTCATTGAATGGTTATTTTAGACTTCAAATAAAAAAGATTAAGCTTAAAAATATAATATATACTAATAAGTCTTTGTTCTCAAATATACTTAATAGAGTTACAAGCATCCCAAAATCTCTCAATCAAGTATATTCCATCTTTTATAATACTTTTATTAATAATTTGAGTTTCATACAATGTATCTCAATAATACTCTCTTCTCATTCCTTCCGGTTCTATCCTTCTGCCCTTGTGCCCTCAGGAAAAAAAAAAAAGACCAAATGAAAGAAAAGAAAGTCCAGCTAGTGTTGCAGGAGCATGGTGTATGAGCATCGCCATGATTCCTGGGGCAGCAGGCTGCTCTGATGACCGACACTCACCAGGCCCGTATTAGCCAGAGACAAAGCGTGACAAAGTTGGACCTGAATTTGTGCCTCACTGCCCAAGCCAGCAGGCACCTGGGCCTCTAGGAGGTACCCAGACATTGCCCAGGCACCTGGACTGTGAGCAGGCACCCCAATATACTGAAGGTACCAAGGCATCCCACAGCTCTCCAGACATCCTGTAAGCACCAGGGGATGTTTCAGGCTCCAGTGTATCCCGTAGACATCTGAGCATCATGCAGGCACTGGGCCAACCCGCAGACACCTGTACATCCCTCGGGAAGCAGGACCTCCTGCAGGCACCCGGGCATCCCACAGGCACTGGGGCCTCCTGCAGACACTAGGGTGTCCTGCAGGTATGAGGACGTTCCTCAGGCACCAGGGCATCTTGCAGATGCCCAGTCTTCCTGCAGGCACCAGGACCTCCCACTTCGTTGATGACTGTTTATCTGTTTACTATGTTTAGTTTTGGTCAATAAAACAAAACCAAAACTTCAAAACAACTTGAGGGATCCAAGATAGCAGAAAACACACAGGCTCAGTCTGCTAGAATCTCCAGGGAATAAACTTGGAAGAGCTGGGTATCTATCAGAAGAGATTGTTGGTGTCTCCAAAGCCATCACACACACATATGTGTGTGTATCCTTTTCCCCTCCCCTCCCCTCCCTCTCCTCTCCATCCCTTTCCCTCCTCTCCCCTCTCCTCCCCTCCCCTCCCCTCCCCTCTTCTCCTTCTGTATTGATCACCCTCCTTCCTAGTAGGGTCTTTAGTTACTATTTTCCTTTTTCCACTTCCTATCACTTGTATTCTACTATTCCCACAACTTTCACGGTCCATTTATACTTTCCTAGTTTCTGTAGTTACTGTGGATTATATGCTCACATCTGAAGATCTGGAGCCAAGACTTTCAGATGAGAGAGAAAATGTGTTATTTGTTTTCTTTCTCTGGGTTATCTCACTCAAAATAATATCTTCTAGTGCTGTTTACTGGCAAATTTCATGATTTCATTTTAGTTCATAGCTGAATAGTATCCCATTCTGCGTATGTACCACATTTTCATTATGCATTCATCAGTTGAAGGACATTTATGTTGTTCCCATCTTCTGGCTAGTAAGAATTGGGCGGGACCACTGAACAAGTTTCTATTGAATAGGATGTTGAGTACTTTGGGCATACGTCAAGAAGTGGACTAGCTTGATCATGTGGAAGATATCTTTTAGATCTGCTTTACTCTCCACACTGATTTCCATAGCGTCTGCAGCAGAGAGAAGGAGGGTTTCCCCTTCCTACACCGCACCAGCATTTGCGATCAATTGTTTGGTTGGCCCTAGGTTTTTTGACTGAATTTAAATAAAATCTTAAAGATGTTTTAATTTGCAATTTTCTAATCACTAAGGATGATGAAAATTTTTGAGGTACTTCTTAACAAGTTTTATTTCTTATATTGAGACCTCTCTGTTTGGAGACTGAGCCCATTTTTAAAAATTGGATCATTTGTTGTCTGCCGCTTCGCTGAAATTGTTGATTGTTTCTACCAGTTTAATGGCAGAACTTTTGGGACCTCATGTATAACTTTACATCATCTAAAAATAGAAATAATTTGACTTCTTTTCCTTTTTATCCCTTTATTTTCCTTTTCTTACCTTATTGTTCCAGCTATTGCTTCTATTCTGAAAAGGCGTGTAGATAGTGAGCAGCCTTGTCTCATTCCTAATTTTAATGGATTGTTTCTAGGTTTTCTGTACTAAGGATAGTATTGGCTGTGGATTTGGCATATATGGCTTTTGTGATGTTGAGGTATATTCCCTTTAGTCCTATTCTCTAGGAACCTTTATTTTGAAGCATGTTGAATTTTGTCAGATGTCTTTTTTCTGCACCTATTCAGATGATCGTGTGGTTTTTGTCTTTAAGTCCATTTATGTAATACCTTATATTTATTGACTTACATGTATTTTGCCATTCCTCCGTTTCTATGAAAAAGCTGATTTGACCGTTACGGATGGCCTTGAGATATATATAACATTATATATTATATAATGTTTATATAATGTTATATAATGTTTATATAATATATAATGTTTATATATAAATACTTAACAACACAAACATGTATATATATGTATACATATACACATATATATACATGTTTGTGTTTGTGTTGTTAAACATTTTACTGAAGATTTTTACATCTATGTTCATCATCAATATTGGTCTGTAGGATTTCTGTTGTTGTGGTGGTGTCTTTATCTGGTTTGGATATTAGAGTAATACTGGCTTCTTTGAGTTCTACAGTGATAGTTGCATTTCTAGTTTTTAAAGAAATATCTTAAGAACTATTGGTTATATCTCTTATTTGAAAGTCTGGTAGAATTGTTTTGTGAATTCATCTGACTCTGGACATTTTTTAGTAAGAAGGTTTTTTATTACTGTTTCAATCTGCTCCTCTGTTATGGTTCTGTTTAGGTTGTAACTTTGGTAGTTTAGGTGAATAAAAAGAATTCATTCATTTCTTTTAGATTTTCCAACTTGACGGAGTACAAGTTTTAAAAGTATTCCCTTTTAATATTCTGTATTTCTTTGGTGTCTGCTGTATTGTTCCCCTTTCCTTTCTGATTCAGCTAATTTGGGTCTATGTCTTCCCATTGGTTGGGCCAAGTGCCTGTCAATGCTTTGCATCTTCTCGAGGAGCCAGCTCTTAGACTCATTGGTTCTTTGAATGTTTTTATTGTTTCTATTTCATTAACATATACTTTTTTGCCATTTATTGGGTTTGGGTTTCACTTTTTCTGTCCCCCAGATTTTTGAGTTGCATAATTAAGCCATTATTTTCGCTCTTTCTGATTTTTAATATAGACTTTGGAATATAAACTTTTCTCTTAAAACTGCTTTTAACATTGCAGAGATTTTTGTGTTGTGTTTTCACTGTATTCAGCTCCAGCGCCATTTTCATTTCTCTCTCGGCTCTTCTTTGGCCCATTCACCATCCAGTAATGAGCTATTTAATCACCATGAGCTTATACACTTTCTGGAATTTTGGTTTCTGACTATTTTAAGTTTTATTGTATAATGGTTGAATAGGATACGTGGGATCATTTCAATTTTCTGTATTTGTTAAGCCTTGTTTTGTGTCCCAACATGTGGTCTATTTTAATGAAGCGTTCATGTGCTGCTGAGTAGAATGTGTATTCTTTGGCATCTGGGTGGATTCTTTTGTAGATATCTGTTAGGTCCATTTGATGTAAGATCATTCAATTCTGAGACTTCATTATTATTGTTTTCTTTGTCCAGATGACATATCTATTGGAGAAAGCAGAGTATTGAAATTACCTACTATTATTGGGTTTATGTTAATCTGTGTCTTTCATTCCATTAGTATACTTTGCATGTGATTTGGTATATTCATGTTAGTACTGTAGTATCCTCTTGATTACTTGATTCCTTTATTAGAAAGAGGTGCCCTTCTTTGCTCTGAAGAGTTTTAGTTTGAAGTCTGTTTTGTCAGATATTAGGACAGCCATGTCTGCTCGCTTCCTGATCCCATTCTCTTGGATGATCTTTTCCGTTCTTTCCATACTTGGTGTTAATCTTTAAACCTAAGATGAGTGCTTTGTAGACAATAGACTGATGGATTTGTTTCTTAATCCATTCAGCTAGCCTGTATTTTTGACTGTAGAATTGAGGCCATTAATGTTTAGAGTCATTATTGTAAGATGTGTTGTACATTGCAGTAATTTTGTTGGTTTTTGCTTTATGTTCTCAGTTGTCTTTGTGTTTCATTAAATTATAGCTTCATTTGTTTTCTTTTTAGAGTCCCTTGGCTGTGCTTACTTCTCTCTTCAGTTTGAAGTATTGCTTCCAGTATTCTGTTTAGGGTTTGTTGTTGGATATGAATTTTTTAGGCTGTTTGTACAATGGAAAGCTTTACTTTATCCTTAAACAATGGCAGATAGTTTTGCTGAGTATAGCAGTCTAGGTTGGCAGTTGTGGTTTTTTTAGAACTTGGATTGCATTGCTCTGGGCTCTTCTTGCTTTCAGAATTTCTGTTGAAAGTCAGCTATTATTCTGATGAATTTTCTTTTACATATAACCCATATTTTTCACTTGCAGATTTCATTATTTTTATTCTCTATATTTGGTGTTTTAACTGGCTATGTCTCTTGTCTTATCCAGTTGAGGTTCTGTGTGATTCTTTTATCTGTATGGGTATATCTTTTCTTAGTTTAGGGAAGGTGTCTTATATGATCCTGCTAAAGATCTGGTGTAAGCCATTGACCTGGGATCCTTGTCTCTCATATTTTGCCTATCCTTTGAAGAATTGGTCTTTTGATGGTGTCTCACATTTCCAGCATGTTCCTTTCCTGTGCTTAGTAGAAAAATCATATTGCTTATTTCCTCTAGATCCTCTACTCTATCGTTGAGTCCTGGTATTCTACCATTTGCTTGATTTTACTCATCTGAGTCTCCTCACTTGATCCTACTCATTTTACTCATAAGGCTTTCCCTGAATTTTCTACTTGGGATAATGAGTTTGTTAATTCCATCTTCATTTCTGCTCATGTTCACTTCAATGTTTCTATCTCTTTATTGAATTCAGATCCTGAATTGTCTTTACTGTTTCCTTCAGGTGCATATTTGTGTTTTCTTGGGCATCACTCATTCATTTATTGCTATCCTCTTGGAGTTCAATGAAGTGCTTGTTCTTGTCTTTGAATTCCTTGAATTATTTGATAAAGTTTATGATTGTTCCTTTAGATTCTATGTAAATTTTGTATGTAGAATTTGTACAAATTTGTGTTCATTTATGTACATATTGTATGTTTATCTAGGCAGTTCTCATTAGAGAAAACATCTGTGGGATTAGTGAGTTTGATGGGAGACATGCTGTCTTGGCTATTCACGTTGGTTTTGTTTTTGCCATTTAACCTGGGCATATGAGCTTTTTTCTTTGGCTGTGTGTCTGATGTGGTAATCTGGCCTTTCTTATACTGGACCAGTGCAGGAGCTGTGTGCCCTGAGTTAGGTCAGATAAAACCAGTGGATGAGATGAACTGCTTAACTGGGACAGACAAAGATGACTCCTAACCCATGGGGCTGGGAGTGTGGAGATGGGCAGTGCGCAGAGGGAAGGATGGGAGAGGGAAGTAGTTTCTCACCAGTGAAAGGTGCTCTAAAACAAGGCAGGTTCAAAGGCCACTGATCTGGAACTAGGCAATGAGTATGTAGATGGTTATAGGCAGGAGTATTGAGGGATGGAGAGGGGATTGGGGGATGAAAAGGGATGGGAAGAATGGGGGATGGAAGTGGGATGGGAATGAGAAGTGTCTTACCTGGCATAGGCAAACCCCAAATACAAAGGTTCATTATGGGGATAGGCCTGGAATTAGGCTTGGGGAAAGGAAAAGTCAAAGGAAGAGGTGATCTACTGAGCAAAGATTCAAAAGTGGCTCACAAACAAGGAGGGATCACATTCTATGGCTTTAAAACTAGCCTTGCCTGTTAAGGTTTTCACGGAACTAAGGGACTTGAAATTGTAGTATTGGGACAAAGCTTTCAAATTCATCGAAGGAGCACTTGAAGTTTGATAAATACTTTTGTGGCTACAGACCTATACCTATGTGTCCAGACCCATGCTCACATGTTGTTTATATGTGTCCATATGGGGCAGAAAAGCAACAAACAACATCAACATCTCTGCTGACCAGCTTTGAGCTAGTCATTCTTCATCTTTGGTGACTGCAAACTGACTGTTATATCTTTTTTTCTTCTCTCCGATTTTTATAAAGACACAATGTTTTTAAATAGTATTAAAATTTTTTATTTGGTTTCACCAGTCAAGTAAAGCATTGTTTCCATGAATATGGAACAACTGTATTAAATAGATTAAATTTCTGAAATTGGTATATTTTTAAATTTTGATCTTTTGAAATTTTTAAATGAAGAGTTAAATATGTTGGCTTAAGTTTTAATTCTATATCACTAGATAATAATATGTCATAATACAGGGCTGAGATAATTAATATTTTTAGGACAGTTTCTAAGTAAGAAAAGTTGCTTACACAAGAAAAATTATTACACAATTTTCATTTCTACTTGTTCTTTATTTAAGAGCCACAAATTAACATGGAAATAAAGTCATGGGACATAATCAATGTCTTTATTATTGCTACTTTAAAATTTATATAAGTAGCATAAATTGTATGGTGGTAGAGAAAAAAAAAAAGTCAGGCAGCTCTTGGCTTCTCGCTTTAGTTTCCTATGTAAGGAAACAAATTTTGTTTTGGGTTTCGGTTTTCATTACAGTTATGAGCTAGCGGATGAAGAAAAGGCTCTCTTTACGGCACTGCCATATGCGTTTTGTTCTTCTCTGTTCTTCTACCTCACCGCTCTCCCTTAACTCCCTACCTCGCTCTTGCTGGTCCCTCATCTCTCTTTCAATGGCAACCCCTTCCCCTTTAAGGTCACACGTATTCTATTATCCTCCTTTAGCCCTTTCCCTTAGGATCTGTTCTTCTTTCATGTTTCCTTTTCTAGCTCTATGACTTACACATATCAACATGTTCTCTCTCTCCCCTACATGTGCGCACGCGCACGCACACGTGTGTGTGCGCGCGCACACACACACACACACACACACACACACACACACACACTGCAAACTATAATAAAATAACTAAACAATTGAAGCACAAATGTTTAAATGAAAGTACATAAAAATACATCAGCCACTATTTCTTCCTAGTTGAGTTGAATGCAGCTCTTTCCACGTGCCTTGCTGTCTTGCAGCAGGCTCTGCAGGTGGGAGAGGGCTGTTAGTGTAAGCGATTCAAGCAAGTTGAATACTTAATGCTTTCCTTGCTAAGGGTCATTTCTATCTAGTACCCACTTTTGTCAGAAATCTCTCCAACCTGAGATCCTTATCCCCAAACAGTGTGCTGTGCTGTAATCCAACTTTCGTCACAGGACTTGCTATGCCAAGGCTCAGAGGAGGTAAGGGATGTCTTCCTGGGCTGCATTTTACTTTTGTTGTTGGGCCACGGGGTGTTCTTTTCCTGGTTGGATCCTAGCTGGTCCTCCTTCATGTCTCATACCCAGCTGGTGCCTGTTAGTATTTGCCTGACAGTCATCTCACTTGTTAGTGAGACTCTGCTAGATCAGCACATTTTGCATGTCCTGTGTTTTAACTCACTGGGGCAGTGAATTGAGTATATTCTGTTCTCACTGTGGTCCTATCACAGTGCTTTTGGGGAAATCTCAGCTCCAGTTTCCTCTCCAGACCCTGCACCCTAGTCTCTCCAGCCAGGACTGCTGCATCTGACTCTCCACCCAGAGTGTACCCAGCTCCTAGTGGTATCTCTGCAGCATACTCTTTCTTTGGCTGATGGTTCTTACTGCACCAGTGTCTGCAAAGGGACGCTACCATAGTGGCAGCTACCTCTGGCCTGTTCTATGAGCAGTGTGGTGAGGCCACCATTGTCCCTGACTGCCTCTCTGGGAAGCCTTTTGAATCTGGGGTCATAAAACAATTAACAAATATAATTAATGGTGATAGTATTGACAGACACAACAATCACATTTCCGGCCCTGGTATTACTTCTTTTTATATTGATTGGGATTTAGGCACTTTGATAACAGGCTCTTTATTGAATGTGCCTTGGATATGAAGGAACACATAGTAACAATGGAGAAGCAATTCTAACAGGGCTTAAGAAAATTTTCATTTCTCTCTGCTAACACGAAAGCTGTTCACACTTCAACAATTAAGAACATTTCAAAGACCTGTGTAGCAACCAGCAAACACACAGCACCTATGTGACAGCAGAGCTATGATTTAAACGGGCTATTTTCCCCAGGTAACACAAATTTTAGCAAAATATTTTATGAGTATTGTGCAAAGCCACCTTCACCAGGCACCCATTGGCATACACAGAAACCTCAGCTGATATGGGGGTTTTAATCTTCCGTGCTCCCAGTGCACCAGTCATAATATTGCACAGTCCCTCAGGTCACATATATCTTGGCTCTTCCTTGCGTGTTCTTGATTTCAGACCCACAGAACACAGAACATAGGGTAATCGGGTGCTGTTGCTTTTACTTATTAAGGGGTCACACGCCAAGGGATCAAGAGTAAAGGGCAGGGGAGGCAAGGCAGAGGAAGCATAGCTGGTAGAAGGACTATTATGAAGCTGGCTGTTTCTTAGACATTTCTATTCATAGCCTGTCAGATTTCTCTATCAGAGCAGATAGAGGATGTTCTTGGAGGCCCAGCAGATTTCATTCTTGGGCAGGCAAATCTTGTCTCCTCTGCCTTGGTTGCCTGTAGCAAGGCATCCTAGGCTTCTCAGGGGGAATTGCCAGAGTCTCTGTAGTGCAAAGTCAAGTTCCCAGACACAGTGGAAACCCGTAACCAGAGACTGCCTAACAGGAGTTTTAAAAGACCGTCCCTTTCCTCTCCCGGGCTGCACAGTATCCCGTGGGGTCCAGCAAAGGCTAATCTCCTACTGAGGGCAAGCTTGCTTGTTTTTCCTCTGGTTCTAACAAGCTTGCTTCGGTTTTTTTTTCTCTTGGGATCGCTTCTTCAATAAATCACTTGAAAATGAATTTCTGTCTCATATTCTGAGTTTTGACTTCGAAGAGGAATAATTTATCCATTGCCTCCTGTCTTACTTGTTCTGGAATAAATACCTAACAGAACAGAGGAAAGGGATTTTAGTCAGGTGTGAGGTGACACGCCAGCTATACCAGTGTGAAGTTAGTAGGAGCTTATTTGGAGCTGGAGTAATGTGACAACAGCTGGAATCAGAGGCAGATGCAGCCACAATCGCCCAGATGGCATGGAAGAGAAATCTCTTCTACCTCTCACGTGCTCTCACTCCCTGCCTTCTAACATAACATAGGACCTCCACTGTTGGGATAACAGAATGACTTCACTTCTTCCCTAATAGGGCTGCACAAGTGAACAAAGGCCCTTCAAAATGTAAGCAGCATGGAGACAAGAAGAGCAATAAGAGCAATCAGACAAGCTGTAGTTACAACGCCTGCTGTTGGCTCTGAGGCCCTTTATGGTGGAGATTCATCTTGCCTGCTCTGTGCTCTTGATTTCTTTTGTTCCTTATAAGAACTTCAGGTCGTGAATTGCTTGACTGGGAGGATTGCTGAGACTTCTTCTCCGTGGAGTCTGAGTCCTGATTGCCTTGTCTTCACAGTGGTATGGTTTTTATGATTAACTATTTATGATAACCTCTGTGAATGGGAGCGTGAGTCCTGAACCTGAGTTCCCAGTGTTCTGTGTCCTGCCCTGCTATTTCAGAAGGAGCACTAGGGGATGTTGGTAAGTAGGGTTCACCATCTTTGCCTGTACGGGCACTCCTTTGTTTGCTATAGTTCTCTGCCGTGAGGAACCAAAAAGGCAAGATATGGTTAAAACCTCCTTCAAGTACATCATTCCCCTTTTTTCATTTGGGAGATCAGGACTGGCAAAATTCCAATCAAAGATAGAAGTTGTAGGAACACTGAGGACACACCATGTAATCAGGTCACTGGTTTATTTAAATGGGCTATTTTCCCAGGTAACACAGATTTTAGCAAAATATTTTATAAGTATTGTTTATGTGGCCAATTCTATCTGTTCCTTAGGATATACATCTAAAGATGTAAATTCTAACCTTTGGGGTATAGTTGCACATAGCCGTTGTGTCTTTAATTACAGCCACTCAATGTGTAAAAGTGATGTCTGAGGTCTACACTTAATAGGCCACCTATAGTTCTACTAGGACAGCTCTTGTTGTAAAGTGCATGAAAGGCCATTGTCCTCTGCTGCCTTCTGCCTGTGTTATCAATGATAATATGCTTGACAAAGCATGAGGCCTTGGGAGGGGCCATTTCTGGAGTTTACTAGGCTCTTCTAATTCTAGTATCCTTATTTCATAGTTCAGAGTTTGTGTACTCCATCACAAGAAATGGGAAACGGGAAACAACCACATGTGAGGTCCATGGGAATCTTGGTAGACCATATATCACCTATATTTGGTAAAGATTATGTATCCTTGTCCCTGGAAGAGTAGCATGAGCATTTCACTTAATTTGGTAAAAGAAACATGGGAAATCATGCGTATCTCTTTTGAACAGAATTTTTGATAATTAAATAAAACATCGAATTCTCTGTATTATTTTCCCCTAGTTTTTATTTTTTTCAACGCATCGCCCACCCTTTGCTGCTTTCCATGCACACAGTGCCTAGAAACCTACGGTGGACCCTGTTATCCACTTCATTAATAACATTCTTAGCATCTGTTCCCACTGAACCCTTTCTGCCAGCCCCAGTGTAGATATGCTTGGCTTTTTCTTCTGTGTCTCAGAGCTGAGGGAGGCTGGTTAAAATAGGAATTATTGAGGGGTCTAATATCAAACTAACAGTCTCTGCCATAGCTTGTAACCTCAGCATGATCTTTAATGAGTTTCTCTATTATTCCTTAAATCATTTTTCCTAAACATTTGCGTCTTTCTCCAAACCCACTCAGCCACTGTTGACCCTGTTCTCAGCATGTGATCTCTCATTTTGCCATAGGAAAGGAACGTCTGTTAAGATAGGTTTTTTGGTTAGGGTTTATATTGCTGTGAAGAGACACCATGAACAAGGCAACTCTTAGTAAGGAAAACATTTAATTGGGTTTGCTTACAGTCTCAGAGGCTTAGTTCATTATCATCATGGCAGGGAGCATGGCAGGATGCAGACAGACATGGTGCTGGAGAAGGAGCCCAGAGTTCTACATCCGGATCCTCAGACAGCAGGAAGAGAGAGACACACACACTGGGTCTGGCATGAGCGTCTGAAACCTCAGAGCCTACCCTTAGTGACATATTTCCTCCCCCAAGGCCATATCTACTCCAAGAAGGTCCCACCTCATAATAGTGCAACTCCCTCTGAGCCTATGGAGGCCATTTTCATTCAAACTACCACAATAGGTGTTGCCATGTTGAATTACACTTGTAAGCCAATTA
This sequence comes from Cricetomys ansorgei, assembly GCA_026225945.1. Taxonomy (NCBI): domain Eukaryota; kingdom Metazoa; phylum Chordata; class Mammalia; order Rodentia; family Nesomyidae; genus Cricetomys; species Cricetomys ansorgei. Next base: position 24,018,679 of record JAMJFZ010001131.1, on the reverse strand, counting down.
TCTATATCTATCCTATCACCTAGTTTTTTTCCAACTAGGTAGATGGCCTTATACACCTACAGTTTCAGCATTTCCAAAGGCAAGCAGGGTGGCCTTGTTTCAAAAACAATAGTGCTGGAATTAAGGAAGATTCAGCGATAGCATTCTTACCTAGCATGCGCAAGGCCCGGATTCAATCCGGAAAACTGGAAAAAAAAACCCACCAAAATTATACTTACTCATTTTGTCAAAATATATATCTTATGATAAAATAAAATTATATGAATGAATAGGGAAAAAAATCAAGAGTTTTACCCCTGAGGCCAGAGAATAGTAGATAATGATTTCCATAGGAGATTCCAATTTGTTTATGAAGCTGTGTAATCATTTTCTTAAATGTATATTTACTATATAATCTCTTTCTATATACGACCCATATATAAACATATAATTTACTATAATCATATTCACTGTGATTTTTGAAACATGTAACAATTACGAAATATGTCCTGAACTTATCTAAAACATTCTCGGCTGCGTGCTCCTTGCCAGTGCTTCTGAGTCTTCGCAAATCAGAGGCTGCGATGGAGAAAGGGAAGCTTCTCCAGATAGAGTTATAGGATAACCCCTCCCGTGTGACTTGACTCAATTCTGAATCTGTACTTCTCATCCTCCAGCAGGTTGAACACACAGCCACATCAAATGTGTGAGGATTCCAAATTTAGTCTGCAACATGATATCACTCAACCGCCAGTGATTCTTTGGGTTGCTATGATCCATCCCCAGCTTCTCAACTGCCTCGGAACTATCTCTGATCCTATCACCCACAGCCGGCTTTTGCTGTAATTTAGCATAAAACATCCAGACACTTTCACCACACATCCTGCTGAGGGCTTCGTGTGTTTTCAGCATTCAGATTTCCAAAATAATACAAAATAATACTAATAATACTAATACTAATATTAATACTAATACTAATACTACTACTAACAACAACAACGACAATAATACTTCAGTAAAAAGAAAAATGCTATTCAAAAACCCTAAAAAGTCAAATTTTAGTGTAACTGAAATTAGATATCTTGAAGTATTTGTTCTAAAAATCATTAAGGTCCAAAGCCCCGCTTTGTCCTTTAGAAAACAGGCTTGCCCTTTTAGGATCACCACCAGATCTTCTTTGCTATTAAAGTTCATCTCAAATTTATAAAGCCTTCTCTTAAAAATTGAACCACATACCCTGAATGCCTCTTCATATGTCATAAAGGAAACTCACATTCTATCTTTCTTATCCAAGTGGTCCGTGCCCAAGTGAGCGAAGAATCGACGTGGATTATTTTCTAATCCCTGATCAAAATTAGCATTTTTAAATTTGTTGACAATTTTTGACTGATTCTTATTAGCTCATATTCCCAGCAACAGTATTCTCCTCCTGGGGAGCGGGGTAAAGTATTAGTCTACCTGGCCAACCATGTGACCTATCATAAGAAACTTTGCCCCTGGCATTTCTGCGTTACAACCTACAACTGGAGAATCTCTCTTTGGATAGGAACACTAGCATCAGTGAGCACTCAGCAAGCTCATCCACGGCCTACTTCAAGTCTTGTCAGTGGGTTGGCAGGTGACTCTTACGTAAACAGCTCTGCCCTCAAGATCGATGTGTGGTCACAGTTGCCATTATTACACATGTAGAGACGTATGCTTTTTAAAGTAAAGAATACATACACAATGTTGCCCCAGGTGAAATTGGCATAGACTAATTGGAACGACTTGGTCCATTCTTTTTGAGACCTGAAAAAAAATTTTTTACTCTGGGGTTCTGGAAATTATAATTAGAAATTCTAGTTTCTAATTTCTAATATGAGTTTTCTCACAGCAGAAATAATATACCTTCCCTTCATTATTAGTTCTTCACAGCTCCTCAAAAAGTAATAGACATTGGGGATGATCATTTAAGAATAAATGGGAGTGTGTAGCTTGAGGACAATGTGGATAAAAGCATACCAATCAGAAATAGCATGTGCAGAGACGCAGAGACATGTGGAAGAACAGGATCCAGACAAAGAGCAGGATGTGTATGAGGCTTTATCATGAAGATAATGGGATTCTTTAAAGTAGTAGTTCTCAACCTGTGGGTATCGACCCCTTTGAGGGCTGAATGACCCTTTCACAGGGGTCACTGAAGACTATCTGCATATCAGATACTTACCATGTGACTCATAATAGTAGCAAAATTACAGTTATTAACTAGCAATGGAAATAATGTTATGGTTGAGGGTCACTACAACGCTAGGAACTGTATTAAAGGGTCACAGCATTAGGAAGGTAGAGAAACACTGCTGTAAGCACTGTAAGCAAAGAAGTGCATCTTTGGAAAGGTCACTGATAGCAAGGTGAACCAGGAAGAAAATACGTGACCAACACTCGGCAAAATGTGTCCCATGTTTGACACATCAGGCGAGGAGTCAGACTCATATATATGGCAGCACGTTATACTCAGGTGGAAAGAGAGAACTATTTCAAATGTCCAGAAGTATCATTACAAATCTATTCCTCTTAAATAACTGTAAGATAATACGTTCACAACCATTTAGTGTCTTTGATTCTTGTAATCATTCTACAGGGTAGAGTTCATCATATTAAATTTTATACTCGAGCCAACAGAATCATATAAATTAGCTAAGTTAATTCAAATAACATACGTATTAAGCAACGAAATAGGGCCTAACCCAGGTCAACTGTCTCTATTATAGTTTGAATTAAAAATGTCCTACGTAGGCTCACGTGTTTGACTGCTTGGTCTCCAGTTGGTACTGGTATTCAAGGGAGGTGATGAAACCTTCAGCAGTGTCCAACTTTTTGGTATTGTGACGTGACCTTGTCATCTACAAATGCGTTGGTTCACATCCATATTTAATCTGGGATGCATGTGATCTTGGGCTACAGGCTAACCTGCCTGCCAGTGTGAAACTGAAGCCCATCTGGAGGAAAGAGGTCACTGCAGGATGGGCTTTGAGATTTACAACCTGACCCTGCTTCTAGCCTTCTTGACTTCCTGTTTCATTCAGTTGTAAGTTCCCATGACCACAGCAGAGCCATCCCTGCCACCCTGGTTTCTCCATCCTGCATATCCCCTCAAACCATGAACTAAAATATATCCATCCTCCGTTAAGTAGCTTATTTAACATTCTTTATCATAGTCACAAGAAAAGTAACTGAGACAGACTCCAACACCCTTCTATTCCATCACAACTCCTTGTTGATCTCTCAGGTTCGGTACTGAAGCTTCCAAAACCCCATTAAGTAATGATGTCTTGGAAAATATTCCAATAAAGTTAATATGGAAAATTTTTCCAATTTTCATACTGTCTTACCCATCTTAAAATCAAAATACTTTCCAGAGAAAACAGCAGAAAGTGGCCACCTTAGCACCAACTCAGGCCACAAGGTAATTCTCAAAGCTAATACAACTTCATGGAAAGAAATGCTAACACTAAATTATGCTAAAAGTATTTTTGGCTCTTACTAAATGATGCATATAGAAAGGCTAGTTAAAAATAGTCACAAGATTGGGGTGAGGGAAAGAAAAATACCTCATTGGCATCACCCTTGCTTAAATTGCCTAATTAGCCATGCGAAATGCAACCTTTATGCAATGCATGAGTTAACATTGCTATCCCAACCTTCACTTTTCCATTATCTG